>CAOJBJ010990215.1:0-10722 GCA_948291685.1 Euphorbia celastroides | reverse complement strand
CCACAATTGTTACAAAACCTTTTAATGTATATTTAATTTGGCTTGCTTCTTTAAAATAATTATATTGTGCTATCCCGCCGCAAGTAAGGAATTTGAGAAACTGTCACTTTGTAATAAATTCACAATCGATTTGCTTCTTTCGTAATGTTGTTGCTGCTTATCCAAGCAAAGAAAACACTTTGAATTCCATTGTTATGTTGTTCTTTACAGATTATTCATTACTTATCAATTTCTGCAATTTTGGTTAATAGTGTATAATTCATTCACATTTGTAAGTACTCGTCATTCACCACTCCAACTCCATTTTCACTTTTCAAAGGACCGGAAATTATAATGTACTTATTTTGTTTATGTTGTAATTTGAAATCCAAAAATGAAAAGTTATAAATGAAAAGGCAAAATCAATTGGTTTTTAGTCAAGTGGTACACCTTTCAATGTGTTGGTGAGAGATTTTGGGTTCAAAACTCAGCATTTTCAAGGATTTACTAATTATTAAAAAAATGAAAAGGCAAAGTAAAAGAAAATGGATATGGGCTAAGAGAAACTACGGCAACTTGTCATAGTTGTCTACCCTATCCGAGAAAAGGTGAAAATATAAGAATGTGCAAACGGATATTCCTTCTAAAATTTATGCTTCATTTAAGTAGCTAATTGATACTAGTATAAACTACCCAACAAAGTAACCAAAATTTTAAAGTTCACCTATTATAAATAGATGGAAAAGTAGTCCAAAAATAATTCCTCTAGACCCATAGGTATTGTGTGCTTGATAACTTGTTCAATAGCTGCTTTTTAATTCTTAGTCATTAAATTAATCGATTTTTGAAAATAAAGAAACGTTATTAGCAACCATACGAACAAACAATAAGAGAAAAAAATTGTACTCAATACCAAAGATTCGCAATCCTTTCACCTGTTGCAAGATGTTATAGAATATAATAAACGAGCTTATGTTTTTATTTAAATAGAAACTTTTAACTAGACAGAGTTATTTGAAAGTGTCAATATATAGATTTTAAAAAAAGGAAATTCGTTCATTAGTTCTGCGAATGGTAGTTCAATATTATAATATGTTTGAGTTAAAAGACAACAATGAATAATGATTGTAGCCAATAATTAATTGAACTTTTATGGTAAAGGTTGATTTTTTTTTAAAAAAATTGTCTTATATGTTTTTTTTTTTTAAAAAATTGCCTTACATGGACTTATATTAAGTAGAAAAAAAATTCCCCATCCCACCTCGGATGTGGTTCGAACCTGGGACCTCTAGAATCCACAAACTTCATCTTAACCACTAGGCTAGAATTTCAATCACTGGTAAAGGTTGATAAAATATACCAGTGCTTTTATATCTTTGTTGTACTCAACTTTAGGGGAGAGCAAGAGACCTAATGAACTTAACCGAACTTAAGAATCGAGTTGAATCGAACCGAATTGAATCAGGCCTAATTTAATTAGGTTCGGTGTTAGATTATTGTATGTTGCTAATTCGGTTCTCGGTTCAAAAAATAAAAAACTTAATAAACCGAGAACCGAACCTAATTAGGATATTTATAAGTAGGGTATCACCCCATTATTCATACTAAACTTCAAGATGAACTATTTTTTAGAATACTTTTTCTCATGTATTAAGATGTGAGAGTGTAAAGAAGAAGTAACTATGGAGCGTAATGATTATAATTTAGAAAAAATTGTGAAGAATATATATTTCAGTTTTTTAGTAAATTAAATTGACCGAATCTAAATATTTCGGTTCGGTCCAGATCAAACCTAAATTATTTAGATTATATAAATATTAAGTTCTTGTATATTTTCTATTTAGATTTTCGGTTCAGTTCAATTCTTGAACCGGAACTAAAATCCAATTCAATTGAATTTCACATCAACCTTTCACTTGCAACCTAATTGTTGGAAAATTCCACTTTAAATACAGTCCATTTCATGTTTTAATTAATGAATGTATTTAAAATGATTATCGGTTGAATTCTTCAAAGAAATTTTATTCGAAAGACACCTTAAACTTAGCTAAACTCAATCCAAAACAATTTTGTTCAAAGAAACAAAACGTGACTTAAATGTGGATTGAGATCAATGCAATCTCTTTTCTTTTGAATATAAAAAGTAGTACTCCCTCTGTTTCCTCTTAATTGACTTTTTAACTAATTTTCCTTGTTTTCTTTTAATTGTACTTCTTACTTTTTAAGATATATATTTATTTACTTCTTTCAATTTTATCCATAGTATTTATTGCTCAATTAATTATACATTATTTATTTGTATTCAGTTTACTAGATAGATTTTCATAGTAAATAAGGGTAAATGAGTAAACTTATGTCTCTAATTAATATTTCTTAATTTCAGAAACAATCTCGAAAAGGTCAAATAAAAAAAACACAGAAGGAGTAACAAGGTTTTAGCAAAATGGGATAATGTACTCAAATTATGGAAACAAGTTGTGTAAGTTGCGTAAAGGAACCAATGAATTTCGGAAAACCAATAGTAGTAATTAATTATGGATAGCAGCCCATATCATAATCAAGGCTAATATCTTTATTTCATCATTAAGATATTTATTGATCTTATCTACAAGAATATACATCCTACATACATACACTAATATAAAGAAGTATTGGCTGCCAAAGATTTTGATCAATATTCTAAATCATTACCAAATTTAAATTCCTTACAAAGATACTGATGGAGATTTTGCTATGAAAGCCAGCCTTACTTGGTAAATGTATATACTGTACATGCCTTTTCTTAAGTAAATTAATATATACACTTTTTTAAAAAGTTAAGTTCCGACAATTTTATTTGCGTCAGACCAATTCTTTTAGATGAAACAACAATAATATTGTCTTTAATTACCGAGATAACTTATAAAATTAACAATTCCTTTTTCTTATTTATAATATATCTAGTTATTTTGGTTTGAGTGAAAATAAATTCAACTAATTAACCATAGATCTCCTTATCAACAAATGCATGTTTAGTTCATAAATATAAATTGGGCTCAAGAAGAAATTGGTATGAGATTATAATTACAACTATTTTAGGTTTTGTAGAAATAGAATGGTATCAAATTGAAATTATGTTCTTTCAGCTCAGATCTACTCCAATCGGTTCAAGATTAGTCAAATCTTCTCTTGATTGACACAATTTTTATGTGCCTTACTTCTTGCTTATCTTCACCTAGACGAGTTTTGGGGTTGATGATTTACGAATTTTCACTCTATTTTAACAATCTTTTCAGATATAATATTTGAGTTCAAGAGTTTATGGTCTTTTGTGTTGGTTTTGCAGATCTACAACTATGGGAGTCGGAGCTTCGAATTGTTTGGAAAACAAATTTTAGGTCTTTTTGCTTTGTTGTTGTTGTTATTTCTTTCGCCCTTATGGAATTAGATTTATGTACCCTTTGTGGTATTTCTGTCCCGTTTTGTGATAGTTTTACGATCTATGTAATGGCTTAATCCATTTGTCTCTGATGTTCTTCTGTAAGCTTACAAATGTTATAATAACTCTGTTATAGGAGACCTTTATATATTATGGTTTATGAAAAAAGAAAACTACTATAATTTGTATTACTTACTGTATTGAAGTCACTAATCAGAAAATAAATTCAAAAGTTATGAATAAGGAAAAAGAAACCTAAAAGTGAAAATTGAGGGAAAGCACAAAGGCAAATAAGACGCAAAGAAAGCAATTATTAAGGCAACGAAGCTATCTTTCTTGCAACATATAGCTAGTAAGATAGCTTTTCATTCTTTTTGACCAAACTTTAAGGTCAAAGTGATCTCTTCTCCCTACAAACTCTTCACTTCTAATCATAATTTCATTAACCTTCTTTTTGTTTTGTCCATATATAAAATTTATAATATGTTTTCCTTTTAACTTACTAGCTAATTTGTTAACTAAGTTGCTAATCAATTATTACATAATTATAACTATGATCCTAAAACAAGTATTATGAGATTTCACTCATTTATAAAAGAGTTCTATTCATTTATTATTTTTTCTTCTTTTTTCAAAGGGAGTTACGTGATTTTAATGAACTTTAACGCTCATGTCATCTCGTAGTTTCATTTTCATAAATAACTGGATATAATCAATTATCAATTTGACTTGTTGCTTAGTTATATATACTTACAGTAAAATGAATACCTTTGGGACCAGAAAAAATATACATTTGGCGAGATTATTTATTTATCGATTAATGAATATAATATTTATTTATCGATAAATGAATAATAATTAATTTAGATGATATTCTTAGATTTTTTCTTGTAATTATATCATGTTGTATTAAGTTCAAATATATTTGGAACTTACGGATTTTATGCAAACTTTAATTATATTCATATTTTTAAAATTAAAAAAATATGACTTATTAATGTGTTTAAAAATTAATCATTTGGATGAAATGTATTCATGATATACTATATAAATAAAAAAATTTATTTAAAATAAAGTGATTATTCATTTATATTTACACAGGGCCTATACAAACTTCGTTTGTATTTATTCGTTAATGCATTAAGCGAGATTATTTGTTAAGCCCATTGAACTAAGTTGGGACCAAAAAAATTTATTCATTAAACGATGTTATTCATTTATCGAGGTTCTACTGTAGTTTTAAGTTACAAATAAATTTCAATGAACAAAAGTCCTAACAAATTGTTTTGGGGAGGGCAATGGAAATTGCGAGACCTGACCTGCCAAGGAAATGAAAGTGGGATCTGAATGGAAGAAAGTGAGTAGGTCCATGAGATTGAAAATGTGGTGGAATCAGCAATGCATAAATATGGAAGCCCACCACTGGATTTTCTGATTTTGGTTGAGAATCGAAGCCGATACCCTATTTCCCTATTTCTTCCTTTTGCTTTACATGTTTGGTATTAATTGTGTATCCTAAAGTTTATAACACCATTTTACTTTGCTTTTTACGTACCACAAAAAATATTTTCAAGTCTTGTTGTTGGCCTCGTAAAGGTTACCCTAATAATTATTATAGGTCATGCTACACATTGTATAAGACAAATGCGTCAGTGGTGTCCTTTAAACAACAGGGTTAAACATTAAGATATTCCTCAACAACGTCGTCAAACATAGTATAAAGGTCTTTGTCCCTATTGATATGCCGTTCTAACCAAGTTTTCGGATTTTCGATCTCTACTTATATTCAAATAATATTGTTTTCCTCACTAAGTCCATTTCAATTTCTTTGTTTAATGGGGCCCTTAACTTCTCAATTGTCTCTTGGATTTAAGAAGCTTTAGGATATTACCCAAGAAAGAAGAAAATGAATAAAAGATCTATCTAGAACATTACGTAAATACATAAAAATACGGACAGTGATTGCATTTGTTACTACATACTTTTATTTTAGAATAAACTTGTCAAACCGATCGTACCACTATCTAGAGATTTTATGCATAAGTAAAAGAAAACCAAAAAAGTAAAGAAATAAGAAAACAAGAGAAGAGGACGTTGGAAGCTTAAAAACTCAGCCTAAACGTGCTCTAAGAGAAATTGATAAGGAAACAAAGACTTTAAAATCTCCATTTGGCTGAAAATATCGTAACTTAGAAGTTTGATCAGAGGCTTTTTTACATAAACCGTTTCTCCAAAGTCTCTTCTCTATCAATGGTCCACAATATTTTAGGACTCAAAGACTATCAATTCTCAATTAATTTAGTACCTTATCCAAAATTGTGAGCAATTGATCTGTGCACCCCTTAAAAGAATTCATTTTTGTCTATAAAAATCCTCTGATCGGACTATCTTATCCCAAACTCCAGGATAACTTCCAGTTTTTATAAATTCAGCAAAACACACAAAAACTCTCATAATGCACTAGAATCAGCCGCTATACTACTTTAAACTTGAAATGCACGAAATATCCACAAATTAATAACATCTAAACTCATAACCAACTCAAACATAATGCTAAAAATGTGTAAAATTTACACATTATCAAAGATTGTTCCAATTCATACAATAATATGTCAGACTTATAAACATATTTCTAAGGAACATATAGATTTCCTCTTTGAAGTTTTCATGTAAAAACATTGTTTACATCCACTTTAGCATTAATGTTCGAAATTTTTCATGAAATATCAGAAATTTAAGTTGATAGGTTGATTTAAGAAGGTCAAATGCATAAGGAAGGATGTAAAGTTGAAAAAAAAGTTATTTGTTACCCTTAAGGTTGGTATTGGACACTTAACTCTCCAAATTGGTAAAAACCTTCAACTTAACTACCTCGAGCAGATATGGCAATTGACGTGACAATATTTGACTTTATAAGGACAGTGTATGGATAATTCAATCAACTTCAACATGCGACGGCCAGCTCCAGCAAACTACCACCGATGACAGCCAATTTTGGTGACTGAATTTAATCGATGGTGGCTGAAATTCTGGCGTCCAGTAAATTTTGGCCGTTGACCATTTCTGACAACTAGCGAACTCTAGTCGACAACGGCCAACTATGACAATTTTCTATAAATTTTTAGAGGGTTAGAATTGAAATAATATGTACAAAATGCATTAGTTAATGTATTGAGGATGAATAAATTTGAAAAAAATATGTAAATATTGCATTAGTAGATTTATTTTTAGAGGGGGTAAAATTGAAAAAGTATGTAAAATTGTATTAGTTGTTGTAATTTTGGAGAAATAAAAATGAAATGATATATAAAATTGTATTAATTGATGTATTTGGGAGAGATAAATTGAAAGAGTAGGTAAACAATGGATTTAAATGATTTTTTTCACGGACTTTTTATTTTTTTGTTTGTTCTGGTTGTCTATCTAGCTCACTTGAGCTTTGCTCTAACTACATTCAGATTCGATCCGGGTCGCATAGCTAGTTACGGTAAGTGAGTCTTCCAATGAGAAATTTTTACATTCACTAGACTCGAATTTGAGATCTTTCTTAAGTGATACCAAACTGCTTACCTCTTGGACCAACTCCTGTTGGTATTTTTTTTTTCTTTTTTATGGATTTTAATAAAAGTTTTATATCCCTCCCATGCATTACACTGATTGGTTTGATTTCGTGTCCAACATTATTGTTTTAAGCAGAGTTTTCAAACCCGGACCTGATCGGTCGGTCGGACCTGGTTTAAGTGGAATCGGTAGTTGGTCCTGTCCGATTAGGGGCGGTTTGAAGAGAAGTTAAAATTTGGTCATTGACCGGTCAAACCGTGCGGTTCGACTGTGAACTGATGAAAACTAGACGGTTCAACCATCACCAGTTCTTGACAATGTTAAAGTTGAAAATGAATTTATGAGGTTAGAACCCAAGACCTCTTGTAACTTGATTACTTTACCAATTGAGCTAAGCTTTGAATTAATAACAACTTGCATTTTATATTTTTATAGAATAAAATATTATTGATTTGTTTTGAATGAAATATTTTGTAGATTTCTACCATATATTTATCTAGTATTTTTATTGGATTATTTTGTAACCAGTTTTTAGTAATATGTTTATTGATATTAGAATCAAATTACAAATTACTACATAAAATTATAATTAACAAATCAAATTTATAATTATTTTAACCGTGATTTAATTTTGATTAAATACAATTTAATACCAAATAAGTATCTCATTATTTTATTATAAAATATTTGTTGTTATGTTATAATTTATAATTAGTTAAATCAATATTTCTTATTGTGAACTAATAACATTAAATATTGTTACTTATTTATGCATGATAACTTATATTATATGTCTAATATGACATTACTAGATAATATTAGTATTTTAACATATTTTTAGAAAATCTTGTTCGACCACCAGTTGAATCCGGTTGAATTCCTTAAATCCATGACTCTCTCCCTCTACCGGTTCGATGACCGGTCCGGGTCTGAAAACCATGATTTTAAGTGACAACTAATTTTTTTAACCAATTTTAACCCCCTCTTTATATATTTGGCCATTTCAAAATAGTCTTTTCATACTTTGTTTAGTAATCAATATGTACTCTGTATGCTTAGGGAAAAAGCCTTAAAACGTGGAAACGGGACTTTTATATATTGTGTTTCATAGTTCAGAGCATGATTATGTTGTTGGAAAACAAACAAATATATGAACTAATTAAGTATTATGCTAATGGTGGATGATGCCGTAATTTAGTCTTTTACAACTTGTAATTCAAAGTGAAAATAGTGAAAACAATTTTCAATTGATGTTATAACGTAAAAAATGGCTTAACATTTTAATATATACTCCAACTTGTTGTAAAAAAAACTCGTGTTTTAAACTTTAAAAGTGACCTACCAGATATCTCAACTTTTAAAAGTGTACCAATCTATTTTCTTAGTGGCATATGCTAAGTTCTGGTTGGAGTGAAAAAATAAAGATGACATCTTTGAAAAGTCAACCCAACCAAATGTTGGCACGTACACTCACGTAATAAATTGACACACTCTTTCTAAGTTGTGATACCTACAAGGCTACTTCAAAAATTTGGGGAGATCATGAGTCTTTTGGGACAAGTTGGACTAATTATTAGAACATTAAGCCTAAGAAAATAAATCTTACAACCTCAAGCAGTAAAACTCCAAAGAAGAATTTTCAGGGTGGAAAACAAACTAAAACTGAAAAATCCATAGAAGGTTCAGCTGATGGAATTCATCCAAGAGCCACAGATTTCCAACGAGAGAACTTATTAAATTTTAGTTTATTTGAGTGAATCTATTGAAATATGGGGTCTAAAATGCAAAATTTCACTAATCTAGCTGATACTTTTCCATAAAGAACACAGATTTCTCTTATCAGTTGTCATAATTCATAGAGGAATATTGTGTTGAAATAATTGACTCGAGTCAAGTCTTTGTATAGTTCCCTACTCGACTCCTTTGGGCATCTTGCACAACATGTACAATGTCTTCTTGCCTTGACAAATTTTACAATTTATTAAATACGAATACTTAATTTTCAGTCAACCAGGGAATATAAAAGACAGCAATTTTTCACCAAAATATATTTTATTCATTCATTATTTGAAACCGCGTCTTCTATTTTCCTAATATTGACAAAAAAATTAATTTCATAATTGAAAGATCTATTTATCTGAGTTTATTTGAAAAAGAAAAAAAATCTAAAAATAAATCGTTTAATTGGGGCACAAAATTGTGGTCAATAAAATTGATATGGACCTTAACTTGATATGAATTGTCAGGTCCGTAATTTTGTATCTTAGCAATTCTTTCTAGCCAATAGAAAGCTTTCAATTGGTTAGTCCTTGGGGCTATATAGCACAGAAAAGTGGAAAACAAGAAATATATAGAGACTAATAAGAAAAAAATGGAATACAAATGCATTGTTTCAGTTATCCTATGTTTCTCTCTTTTGTTGGTTATTTATCCAAACCTTGGATGCCTCGCTTCAAGAAGATTACTCGACGACGGTTAGTTCACTGCTTCTTATCATTGGATTAGGGTTGGAAAGGATTATATAAATTTGATAAAGTTGTAAAGTTTAATTTAATGGTTGAAATTTAATTATTGGTATTTATGGGGTCTATGATAAATCAAATCTCAACCATTAAGACTCAATAAATGGTTGAGATTGTCTCAACTTTACAAATATACCAACTTTTGAACTTCACAGAATCCTAAAGGCATCTCCAACCCTATCCATGTATTTTTAACTTCAAACTCCATTTTACTCTATCAATAAGAGTTTCTACAGTGTCAGCTTCTCCAACCATTCACTCCAAATTTTACTCTAAGGCTTTGTTTGGTTCTATGGTTTTCCATGGTATGGTATGGTTCTCAATTAAATACTCATGTTTGGTTGCATGGTTATTTTTATCGTATGGTTTTTTCATGGTTACAAAAAACCATAAAAGTGTAATTTTTTTGAATCATGGATTTGGTGGTTTTACATAGTTCTAATAATTCTCATTCCAAAGTTAACCCTAACCAATCTAACTTATTACAAATAAATCAAATTGTTTAAACCTAATTTATATCACGTAACCTACCAAATTAATTGACCAAAAGTAAAACCTATCGCTAATTCAACCAAAATATACCAACGTACAATCATTGCAACCTTCAAAGTCCCAAAGTCCCATATTACCTCTCTATTGTCTGCTGTTGTTGTTGTGCATCTCCAATTGGAAGGTACTTTTCTATTTTGCATCACCTTTTTCTCATGTTTTTCTTTTGATTTTTAAAAAGTTTTTTTATGAGCATCACATAAATCTGAATTTAGCCCACATAATTTCTAGCGTTGTGTTTTAATATAGGTGTTTTCGTTTATTATTTATTCTTAATCTATTTGGAAAGATGATGAACGAGCTATGTATTTCTTGTTTATGGCTTAATGTGTCTAGGTTGAACTCAAATCATAGACTAGTATCTAATAATTTTGTAAGGATATAAGAAAAAGAAAAAGAAAAAGACAATCACGTTCAATTCTTAGTTTTCATTATTTGAAAAGGCAGATTGAATTTTCAGCACTGTGATAAATCTGAATTTGTGCAAATTTTGGTTATTATAACAATAATATTTGGTATTTCAATTATAATTTTATATTAGATTGTGAAATTTGTTTATTAATTTAAGTATTGTTTATATAAGTGTGTGGAGTGTTTAATTTTTTGTTTTTCAAGTCAATTATGCAAAACAATATTAGAGTAATTCTATTAATATTTAATCATATCATACCATGAAACTAAACAACGATTTTT
>CAOJBJ010989591.1:0-12951 GCA_948291685.1 Euphorbia celastroides | reverse complement strand
CCAAAGATCAAGCTTTCACGAAGAAACCGAAAGAATTGAACGTTTTCGGTTGATTGGAATTTTTCACCAAAATGGAGGACGAACGAAATGTTGAGGAAGAAGAAGAGAAAAATGAGAACTAAAGTCCTCTAGAAGGAATTTAGAGCTGCCACGTCACAATTGATAAGCTTGAATTGGCTAAAGACTGAATTACCCTCGAGTTTCCTTCAAAACACAAAACAACCAAAACCCAACTTAGAAGCAGTGCACGTCGTGCACCAAGTCGTGCACTAAGTCGTGCACTCTTCTGCCCCAGACTACAATCAAGAGCACGACGTGCTCTGCCAGTGCACGAGGTCATGCACTGGTCTTCCCCACTCCTTTTCGCTTCGCACAAAACTCACTTTTCACACCCGAATTCAATCCTTTTGACTTTGAAACTTCAATCAACATTCAAGCATCAATCAAAATACATCTTAAACATTATCAACATGCTAAGGATGCATATGATCTAGCCCCAATTCGGGTCATTACACATACTTTTTCATCCATTATTGATTAAATGCTGAAATGAGACTATGGACAAAATTATCAAAGCGTTCAAATAACTCCTAACACCTTAACCCAAACTCATTTACCCACCACCTCAAATACCAAACCTTAACTTTAGTTACAACCATCGCGAGAGATGTCATTGGAAAATTGTCATTCCAGCAAAAACTAAAATACTCTAGCGAAACTCCAAATCTCGTCGTCGTCCTTAGTCTAAATCCCATTGTAGTTTCGTTGTCCAAATCTCACTGTCGTTCTCAGTCTAAATCTCGCGTCGTTCTCATTCTAAATTCCGCCATCGTTTTGCCATCCAAACCCTGTTGCCGTTCTCAGTCAAATCTCATCGTCGTTTCACCGTCCATATCCCGCCGCCATTCTTAATACAAATGAATGTTCTCCTCCTTCGTCGGCAACATCCTCACACTAACAAAATTGAATTGCCGAAAATCACGATTTCTCCACGTCGGCACTTCATCTTGTGCTTCAGATCTAAGCTTTGCTGAAAGTCACAATTTCTCCTCCACCCCTAAAATGAAACAAAAACAATGATTAAGCATCAGATGGTGACATTGAGATCTGGTTCGAAACTGGCGGTGGCAGAAACATAAAAAAACCAAATCTAATCTTGGTGACTACGATGGCCAGCGAAGGAGGAGATCTGGTTCGAAATCGGCAATTGTAAGGAGGTTGCGACTGTCAAGGTTAGATATGGGTTTTGTGGTCGACGTTTTTTAGGACAAAGAATCTGGTCGATGATTTGTGTTTTGTTAGTGACGTGTTCGCGATTCGCATTTATTCGACCAAACGCGATATTGGTATTTGGGATAGGGTATGAGGGTAATTGGGTTAATGTGTATGAGTTTAGGTCAAAATAAGGTTTGAATAATAATATCATTCGTTTAGTTTTACATAAAATGTTGTCACTCTTGGTAAATATGCAATTTTTAATTTTTAAAAAAGTTATAAAATAAAATTTTCTGAACATCAATGTGACAATTATCTAGAGTATATCGTCTCAATAAAATATTACAATAAAAATGGTGTTTTCTGAATTGAGGTTTTTGATATGTCCTAAAAATAACGTTGTTCATTATCGAGTTTCCTTCTAGTAGATAATGATGTATTCATAAACTTGTTTCTATAACTCCACTCGAGTGCGAAATAGAGCATAAGCAACACTATGTAATAGATACTGAATCACTTTCAAATCATATTTATATATTATAAAAAAAATTACATTGTATTACATTTACTTTTTTAGAAAGCCAATGCTAGTTTGTCATTTTTACCATCGAGTTAAATTTTACATGGCTCATAAATCCCGTAGTTATAAAATACAAATGACATATGTGTTTATTTAGGCACCTTTATAAAGTGATAACTAGTCTTTGTTAGTTGTCTCTTTTGTTGATGTTCTTGAAACTCCGGCCACTGCTGTCACCTGAAAACACCAAAGATTAGGACCGAAGGGTTCCCTTTGAGGGACTCTCCGATACCTAAGTCAGTAATGATTTGAGGAAATAGTTTAGCAGAGTAACAACTGGGGTTCAAGAATTTCATACCTTTGAGACTTAGGGCTTTGGAGTATTTATAGGCAATGTGTCTTTCCTTGCACGTTAGAGAGTCCGATCCTATTCGGGATTCACTCTCTTTCCTTTTTAGACTTCCTCCCAACTAAGATTCTTCCTAATTGAAGAAGGGATCCGAATCTCCTAAGGATTCAGGATTTCTTCCTTATCTAGTAAGGATTCGCTGATCCGGCTCAACCCAAGGGCGCTCCGTTGAGCCGGTTTTGTGTCTTTGTCTAGCTTTCAACGATGCTTATGTAAGACCTAACCCTATCACGCCATAGCCAATTATGATAGTGTTATTGAGCCGGTTTCCAGACCAACATAGGTCTCGGGTCAAATTTGCTGACAATGTTATCAGAAGTCCCCCCGCAAGTATATAAGATGCTTTAACAAAGCTTTTTCGAGAAGCTTCTGTCGTTTGAATAGCTTCAATATGAACCGTTACTTTCCTTTAACCATCATATCATTTACCCGATACGTGACACGTGGCGATCCGTGTCAGTCACCTTGCTATTTGAACCGTTTTACTCCCCATTTCACCACTTTACAACTTCAGCAACTCCGATTGGCTTTTTCCGACGAAGAACACTCTCGGCAACTCAAAATTTGACCAAGTTCTCTAACTGGCACCGTTCACCTTTCGAAACCTTTGGGTTATTCTCAAACAAAACAAGTATCTTCTCATTCCTCGCTTTACCGTTACTTTTGAATTTCTGGGTTTATTGTTCTATGAAGATGAATCGTCACTTGTTGAGCTTTGCATATTGTTCCGTAAAACTTAAATCTTTGCCCGTTTGATCTTGTTTTACCACATAGAATGAGATTTTGATGTTCACTTGGAAAACCCTAGGTTAGGTATTCCCCTCCCGGCTGAAATTAGGTATAGATTCTTTAGATCATAGATCGATCCTTCTCACACAAACTTTATTTTTAGACGGTTTTCATGGGCGTCGATTTTGTTGACCTCTCAACCAAGTCTTCGACTTCAAGTGACGATGATTATAGCTTTATTTTTGAGAATATAACCCCCTTAGATGTGAAGCCTCTAAAAACTTTTAACCCATCTAGATCTTGGATTTCAGCCGGTGAAAAGCTCTATAATCATCCGACCGATTGTACTTACTCACTCTGCAAATTTTTGCCGCCTTATTACAATCTCGTTGCCTACAAGAGTGCCATTGTGCCATTTCCTATACCTTGGCGTCTTGGTTTCCGACTTAAACGGGCATCGAAAAATAAATGGTGATTGGAGTTATTGACGCCCACACATTACTGGATGAAGATCCAAATAAAATCCAAAAAGAGATAAAGAAGAAACTCAAAGCCCCGTGTTGACGAGATGATTTCTACGGTAGCTATGAATGATCTTAAGACGGATGCTGTGGTGCATAGCTGGCTTCAAATCCACCCTAACACGTGGACAAACAAACGGGTGTGGACTTGGTCCACCGTCTCAAACGCCTTCCTGGAAAGGAAACAGTTTATTCATTTTGAGCCGAAAACCCGTAAAATAACTTACCTAGGGGAGTTATATATGCCAAAACCCAGAAAAGGTATTTTCTTCATATACATCTTTTCCTTTCTTTATTTGTTTTGGCGCAGAATGGTTAATATTGATAGCAAGGTCAATAAAGTATTTGATCATGTTTCTTGGAGTGGTGCTACTCCAACCGGTAGTAAAGATACCACCAATAACCCCACTACTGCTAACTCTGATGCAGCTAAGAAGGGTAAGAAAGGCGCTGGTAAACCAATCAAGCATAAGAATGATTCTGGCTCAAGCGGCTCTTCAAAGCGTGCCAAGAGCAAAGAGAAGGTTAATAGCTCATTTCTAGTTTGCTTAGTTATACAACTTTTCAATGTTTCTAACTTCATGTTTTACAGGCCATTGCTGTTGATAACGATAACCAAGTTATCGACGATCCTACTAATGAGATTGCCTTTGGGGCGGGTTCTCCCATCTCCCGGTTCCAAAACTCGTTGACAAAGATCGCCGACTCCAACGTGAGCATAACCAATGATGAAGTATATTCTGCTTTTCACCGAGTTCTTCCCATGGCAGGGGAACGGCTGGGATTGAGTACCATGCCACTCGGTGACTTTGCCAGGGGCATGGCCGAGAGAGCACTTATGGTAATACTTTTTTTTTTTTTTAATTTTTATTACATTATCTCATATGATTACTTACTCATCTTTTGCTGTCACAACTGACGAGTGACGCGCTCTTCTTAGACGCCGAGGCGGACAAAATTGTCAAAGTGCAATCTAAGCTTGACACGTGCAAGAATAATTTGGCGAAGAAAAATGAAGAGTGCAAGAAATTGATCGCTTCACTGACAGTTGCACAAAGTGAGTTGGGCGAGTCGACCAGGGCTCTCGAGAAAAGCAAGAATGATCTTGTTAAGTCTCAAAAGAAAAACGAGGAGCTCACAATGGAGAACCACCGGCTCGAAAATGAGCTCAGAAAAGCCAAGAAAGAGATTGATAAGTGGGACGCTGCCATTTCTGAAATCGTGGCTCGGTCCGTTGGCTACGCCCGGCGGGTTTTTGAAACTTGCCGAGACATGGCTCTAATTCTGACTGAGGAAGTGTATCGGTCAGTCAAAGTCCTGAAGTTTGATGACATCAAACAAGACCCCGAAAACGGCAGTGAGATCCGGCGACAGAGGAGAGATTGGTGGCGGAATAGAGTATGGATCTGGCCGAGAATCATGTTTCGCCGGCGTTTCCATAAATTTCCCGACGATTCACGTCATTTCCGACACCGTTTGTGCTTTCCAGCGTTTCCTAACAATTCGCCGGAAACGTGAATTTTCAGCGCCGGTGACAAGTCTGGTTAGGTAAAATATGAATTAAGGTTGGGTATTGGGTTTAGTTTTTTGGTAGGATTAATGGGTTTTTTATGATTAAATTATATTGCCTTATATATTATAAACATTAAAAAAAAGGAAATTGACATAATGCAGGATCTAGCTGGAGTCTCTTTTGAAAGGCTTGGCCGTGCTTAGGCTTGTCTTCCATTCTCTCCGTATGGAAAAAAAAGGGAATTTGACAATTGGGCCCAAAGAGAGTCTGGTCGGTGGCCTAAACGAAAAGCCCATGGGATCCAACTCAATACGACAGCACATTTTGTGTTTTATAACAAATCAAACATTGCTTGCAGAACAAAAAAGGTGTCCCATAACCATAAAAGCTACATCATCCACAGTTCATAAATCATCAAAACACAAATCTAGCTTTCTCCACCACCATTCGATCAACCGGCCCAGCCAAGCTTTTCAATCACCCACACAATCTGCCACGTGGCATCAACCATCAGCGCGCCCACTATAAATTTCGCTGCTCCTCCCAATACCCAACAATTCCTCCTTATCCACCAATTATTCCTTTTCCCGTTTACTTCCCCCCTTTCCGTTCATCTTCTTCTCGTTGCTTCCGTTCCCTCGAAGATAAAGATCACCGGCGTGCACTCCTTTTGCCGATCACCGGAATTAACAGCCGATCGGATCTAGCGATGAATCACGGAGATTACAATTCAGTTTCCTACTATCCCTACCCTCAAAACCCTAACCCCTCTCCACCTACCCCTAATCCCAATTTCGCCGATCCTCCTCAGAATTCCTACGCCTCAGCGCCGCCGTTCGCCACCAGCTACGCCCCCTCCGATTACCTTAATTATCCTCCCTATCCTCAAAATTCCGATCCAATTCCTCCTCCTAACGCTCCTTCAGCGACCACCGCAGCTTTGAACCCTAGTGGTCTGCAATCTTCTTTCAATCCCCCGCAACAATCGCAGTCGCCGAGTTTTCCTGCTTACGATTCCCACGGTCCTTATCAGCCTGCCGCCACTCAGCAGTCTTACTACCCGCCTTTTGATCAGAATCAGACGGCTTCCAGCTATGCACCTCCGCCGCCTCCAGTTCCTTCTTTTGCGCCGAATCCGAGCTCTGGTGCCAATACGCCGTATCCCTCTGTGTATAGCGGTACGCCTTATAATTCGATAGGATCGTCTGTACCGCCTGCTTATGACGGATCGTATGACAATTCTGTGAAATTCGATTATGGCGGAGGGTATTTTGACGACAAGTATGGGGGCTATGGGCGAACAGGGTCTGATCTGTATAGTAAGCGATCGGAGAGCAGGTATGGGGATGATGGCTACGGAGATGGGGTTTATGCTTATCAAGGTGGCAAGGTGGAGCCGTACGGAGCCAGAGGAACTGCTCCTAAATCGTCGAATTCGGCTCTGTTTGATGATTATGGGAGAGCAATCAACGTTCCGTCTGGGAGGGATTTATCGACTGGTACTGGTTCTGGTTCCGGGAAGATTGCTCGAGCTGTACCGAAGGCAGAGGCAGAGCAAGATGTTAAGAGTGGAGTCCAGAAGTTCAGAGTTAAACTGTTGGCTGAAAGTGGTGGTCAAAGTATCATGGATGTTCTCTGCCAGGTATAGTATTGTTTTTCTTTGATTTTTGTAATGGATATGTTTGTTTTGCTGTGGATATTAACTTGTGTTATTATTTCTATTGAACTGCGTAGGGAGCTTCTTGTAAGATTGTTGATTGTCGAACACAATTATTTCTGTTAAATTCTACAAATAATTATTGCAGTTGATCACAAGTGTAGTATTGGTTTGGCTTCGAGTTATGGCCTTTAAACATTTTTAGGCATCAAACCCGTTCCCCTTGTTACCTACTTAATCTATAAGCAGTAATAAAAACGAAGGAAGCTGCATTTAAAAGTACCAACTCAAATGATTTTCTGACTACGTTATTTAGCTGATGTTAGTTTAGTTTCCTTTTGAGCTGTGCTGTCTTAATGAGAACTACTCTGTTTAGTATTGTCTTAAGTTGGTTAGATAGAGTCGCGTATCTTGTGTGCTTGACATATAGTTGTTCCTATTGGAAGAGAGAAACCTTGAGATTGCCGACTCTTTCAAAGGAAAGACGAAAAAAGAAGATAGATTAGAGAGTGAGAGAGTTAAAGGTTAGGCAAATATTTGGAAGATTATATGATTGGTAAGAATCCTATATTGTGCAATATATTTATGCTGACCAGTCATCACAATGCAAGGGACTTTTGCTTCATTAACTTCACTTGTGCTGGTAATTTGTAACATCTTGAATATGGAGAATATAGAATCATCAACACAACACAACACAACATTACCCAATGCCTAACAAGGCTCCCGCGCAAGCGGGGTCTGGGGGGGTCAGGTGTACGCAGCCTTACCCCTGAGCTAGCAGAGAGGCTCTTTCCAATTGACCCAGAAGGAGAATATAGAACCATCAAAGCAGTAAAATTCTGCTATACTCATCACTTTCTCTAGTAGAGATTTTTTTAAGACTCTCACTTGTTGTGCAAAGACTTCCACTAAGTTTCACATATAGATGTAGTTATGTTTTGTGTAGAAAGAAAACAATTAAAGGATGTTGGATATGAGCACATAGTGTTTTGTTTCTTTATCATTGTCATTCATATCCGTTGATTATTCTACTTCTGGTAGATCTTATTATATCACAATTCCTATATGCCAGCTTGCCAGAGGTTCTTTTGAATTTCGTATGTTGTAGATATGTTGCTCGAGTTCTATACTCTGGATAAATGGAGCTTTTTGCTCACTCTATGAGCGCTCGAATGTTCTTGCGATGACTAAATCTTACAATTGGCATTGTATATAACTATATCAATTATATGCTGCAGAAAATCTCATTTTTATCTCTTCTTTGAATTTCTCCTACCCCTGTTCCATCAACCATGTGTATCTCTTCTTTTACTTTATAATGCTGTTTCATGATATTGGTTTCATACTTGTATATCTTCGCGCAGATTGGTTTGGATGGAATTCGCATGCTTGATCCTAATACCAGTCGGACTCTACGAATATACCCTCTTGAGAACATAACAAGATGTGATGTAAGTCATCCAACTACATTTCTTTCTCTGTACTCTTATTTTGCTCACACTTAAATGGCTTAACAATTGAATGCAATTTTGTGTAATGCAGAAAACAGATTCATCTACTTTTGCATTCTGGTCTAAGAGCTCTGTGGATGTTGAACCAAGGCGAATCAGATTGCAGTCGAATAGTTACACTACCAATACTCTTCTCGACACCGTGACAGCCGCAACTGTGCAGGTGCGGTAAATACGAATATGAACGAATGAATATATTTTAATATAGTGATGGCTATTTGCAACTGCGCCATTGTTGAAAGAACTATAAAGAGGAGGAAGATATCTTTTCATGTTGTACATGAACGATGAGTTGATGAATAGAATAGAAGACCTTGGAGTAGAAGATTAATAGTGTGATTAGATAGACTTGTTGCATGCACGAAGTTCTAGTATGTCCATTGTCTAAGATTTGGGACAAAAAATTGCTTCTTTTTTTGTAAAGGACTGATACATCTTTAACGGTTTAATATGCTTATATATACTCAACTCTTTAGTCTATTCCCAGTGCTTCTCGTAGAACTCAATATCTGCATGGTAATTTCATGTGTTTTCTCTTTCCATGTTTGTAGACTTGTAGGCAGTCCACATCCACATTTGTTGTTTGATGGTGATGATGTTGAGTTGTGAGTTGTGACCAATCTTTCTTTGTTTTTTAATTCAGATCAAGGAGATGGGTCCAAGAAGCCAGCCTACTGATTTTTCAAAAACAACTGAGCAGAACACAGAGAAAAAGAAAGGATTGGTTGATTGGATGAACTTGATAAAGCCTGGAAACGAAGAAAAAGATCATTGGGTAAAAATTCAAATATTATTCAAATCTTGGCTGCCTTAATGGAGTACAGAATTTGAAATAATGTTATTGATTTTTTTATATATCATATTTGATTTACTATTTATATAAAATCATTGGTAAAGATAGATGTTATGCTATCATGAATTTTGTAGCTAATTACGTGTTCCTTATGTTTTTCTCTAGGTTCCTGATGAAGCTGTTTCAAAGTGTACAGCATGTGGTGTAGATTTTGGGGCTTTTGTTCGCAGGGTAAGTTATTTCCAATGATTGATCGATCTAATATCCGACCCATTCGTTTGTTAAGCCTAATGACTCTGTACATCACTTTTCAGCATCATTGCAGAAACTGCGGTGACATTTTCTGTGACAAATGCACACATGGTAGAATTGCTCTCATCGTTGATGAGAATGCCCAGCCTGTTAGAGTTTGTGACCGATGCATGGTGAGTGTTGTATTCCTATGCCCTATTTGTGCTATAATTAGCTGCCAATTGACATTGAGTGATTTACCAGACTGTTGCAAATAGTTTTATATTTGGCTATTTACTTACTCTAGTGACAAATGGATTATGTCACCTAGGGTCAACTTGGGATTGCTTTCCCAATTCTCAGGTTGCTTTTCCTAGAAGCACTATTTTGGAGGTTTACTTATAAGCAGTGGATCTTAGTTTTTTAAAGTTAGTTTTAACATGTCCTAATAGTGTGACGGACCAAAATGTACTGTGTGAATCCAAAACATGCTCTTATATGAAAAGTTTGTGAGAGCAACTTCGGGGACAGCAATCCCAAAGAGGCCCATAGAATGATGCTTAGTTGTTTATTCGTAGCAGAACGCTAGTATCATGCCATTTTGTTGTTACTGTTTGGTTTTTGTGTTTAATCACTACAATGCCTGCGCACGATATGTGTTGGTGGTGAACAGTGATATAGATAATCGAATGTCATTTGTCTCATTTTTCTTTTCAATGTTTCTTACCCTTCAGGCAGAAGTGACTCAGAGGCTGAGTAATGCAAAGGAAGCAGCTAACAAACCTGCAGGATTGCAGTCGCATGAGGATCTTGCAAGGAAGCTCAAGGTGAGCATTTTGTTAATTTGTGGCATCCTGCAAGTGTATATGGTTCACAGCTTTGATCCCATCTTTTCATCTCAAATTTATCTGTTTGATCATTTTTTAATTGATTTTATTTCTGTTACAGGAGGAAATGGAGAAAAACCGCAAGGCGTCATCAGGTAATACAATATGATTGATATTAGTGTTCCCATGTTCTATGAACCGAGTATATGTAGATTTTACTTGCTTCGGAATCTTGTCATGAATATGACATGAGATGGGTCGAGAAAACGAAAACAAAGATCGAGAGAACAGATTTGAGGTAGAGACGAAGAGTATGTTAAGAAAAAAGTTTAGGGAAAGAGAGAAGAATTAGGGAGATAGAGATTTACACCGAGAGAGTACAGGGGTAGGAGAAGATAATAGAGAAATAGGAAATTTGATTACAATCATCGATTGCTTCATACGTTGGATACCTTTCCTCTGTATGAGAGAAGCAAAATGTTTGCAATAGAGGTCCCAACCTTTGCAACTATGCTACTAATAACTAAACCCCCGATTAACCAATTACTAATAATATATATAAGAGCAAACCCACCATTAACCCCATAAACTTATCTCAAATAGCCAACAGCGCCTGAACTTCAAAACAAGTCCCATTGTCAGCTGGTTGGCTTGGAGTTTTCGAAGATGTCATTTTTCGAATATTCTCTCTCCAACCAGAAGCTGACGCCTGACATTCAAGAGACAAGTTGGTGCACTTTTTGCTAGTTGAAGGGGGCAATGCAAAGCATTTTGAAGGCCAGGAGGCCTTCGGCAAAACGGGACAACTATAGGGGGCTAGCGATGCATTTAGCCTAATAATAACACAACTAGTCTAACAAACCAGTCTCTCCCCTCCAATGTGACATATTTATACGGTCTTTGTCATAATGTTGTTTCAGGATCCAAGTCAGACAGTGGATATGGAAGGCGAATGAAGGAAGTTGCATGTCCTACCTGCACTGTACATTTGCAGGTAACCATTTCGATCCCGAACTCGTGGTACACTCATAATTTCCATAAGTCTCGTTATTATGTTATAATGAGTCATCTTTTGTATAACAGGTCCAGGTCCCCAGCTCGGGTTCTGAAACTATAGAATGTGGAGTCTGTCAGCATCCGTTTCTTGTGAGTGCCAGCTAGTTCTGCTTATGAAATTGGTATTCCGATATAGGAAAGAGATGCCACTCAAATTGTTGAAATATTTATTGGTCGGGAAAGGGCATCAGAATGTATATGGTTGAATTATCTTTGCTTATCTGGGACACAGAATGCAATGTAGAGGTTGTGTGGTGAGTTACTATTTGATTTGAGGAAAGATTAAGAATTTGTAATTTGATTGTGCTTGTTTATCATCAAATAAAAGTTTAATTCATAGTTGTAATTCGATTCTGCCTGACGGTTTCTCGGGTTTGTGGATCAGTTTTTGCTTTTTTCGAGCAAGTTTTTTAGCCATTGTTTCAAAAATTTTCTTAAGCTTCTTTCTATGGGTGTTTTCAGCTTTAGGAATACAATACCAAATTGATCAGAAAATACAACAGCATCAATACAAATTGCATTTTTCCTACCAAATTCAGTGATTAGTTTCAGCTTCAGTTAAACTGTGAAAATATCTGGTCTCATTTTTTATTCATTTAGAATAAGGTGTGCATAATAATGTTCTAATGGTCTATTATAAATAGTATAAAAAGGAACAAATTCAACAGCAAATATATATAACATGAACAATGAATCAAAATGATAGATATATGGAAAAATTATAAAATTATATAAGTTTGACAAAATAATTACATAACTAACAAATATCCGTAACCTGAGATTTTTATGGAGTTATTTTCGCTAGACATTCAAGAAAATAATCAAATACATATAAACCGAAAGAGATGCATAAGTTGTTGAGCACGTCTCGGCAAAATTGGGACGGAAAGCCTGTAGAATACTTAAAATCATAATTTATTAAATCGAGTTCATATAAAATTCACCAATTTCAAAAATTCTCCCAAGGCCAATTTTTGAAATATTGATCACAATGAAGATGTCTACTAGAAAAATAGATAGGGTTGTATGACTTTATAAAATTGTAGCAGCATTTTAAAAAATCCCACCTTATGAGAAATTGGTTTAAAATCTGATGGATTCACATTATTACTCGCCGAAATATTTATTTGATTTTTGGTCCCGTTGCTCGTCATTCTATAGTGCCATAGAGGGAAAATCGCATTATAATAATAATAATAATAATAAAAATAAATCGGGACCAATATTTTCTGTTAGTTTCATTCAAAAGTAATAAAATAATAATGTAATATTGTTTTCCATGACACAATCTTTTTGGAAAAAAATAAAATAAAATAAAATAATTTGTTCAGCACAAACTGAGCACAGACATGTTAAAATTGAACAACCTGTTGGATCATCCAAAAAGGACCAAAACAATAATAATAAGAATCACATAAAATCAACCGTCATTGACAAAATATTAAACCACCTAATCAAATAATTCTCCCACTTATTATATAAATATGCTTCAGAATATTGGCCCGTACAACACCAAAACATCAACCAAAACCAGGGACGGAGCCAGGATTGGAGCTCGGGGGACAGTCCGGCTGACCACTGTCAACCGTCGGCGAAAAATTCCGACCAATATATAAATTCAATTCAAACAACTAACAAATGGAAATTGCACATTAAAAATAACATCAAAATAAAAAAAATCAACCAATACTGTGTCGTTTTGAACCAACCAGCCATCCCCCCTTTTCTTTCTCCACGCGGCTAGGTTTCTCTTTTCCCCTATCTCTGCAATTTCCGGCCAGATTTCGGGGGGAACAAAATACCGGACTTACCAAGATCGCCGGTAGTTGAGGGGGAGACAACTGCTCCCGCCGCCCCCCCCTCCTATCTCCGTCCCTGACCGTAAGATTGATATCGTGAACCATAATATTCATATCGTGAATCGTAAAATTTTTGCGAATTTAGATACGTCCCATAGATATGGATC
>CAOJBJ010989093.1:0-17474 GCA_948291685.1 Euphorbia celastroides | reverse complement strand
AGTTAGACCTTTGAGTGGTATCAATATAATTATATAAATTTCAATATGTGTGACACTTTGTAAAATTCTCCCATGATATATTATATGCAATTTGTCAATTTTCACATATTTAACTTATCTCTTCTATAAGACACTAAATTGAGAAAGCAAATTTCTAATTTATGTAATTTTTAAGAAGATATGATTCTCTAAATTAGTAAAGTTAATTTTTTTGGGGATCAAACGTACAGCTACATGTATCTAGTAAATTTTATAGTTCGTTTTTTACAAATTTTTGTCGTTGGATGAATAGTATAAAATCAATTCAACTACATTATACCTTTATTGTTAATAACTTAATATTATAAGATGCATGTATAGAATTTTGTGATGTGTTAATTTAACATGAATTCATAGTGCAAAATTGCAAATAACCCAATCAACTGGGAAGAGAATTAAGTTTCCATTCCATTACAAACCAATTTGAAATTGCTTTTTCGATCTATTTTTTGAAAAGCATCATTTCAATCTTTTTCCAAAAGCAAAAACTCACTCACTACTAATTACTATACAAAATCAAAATGTACAGTTCAAAGCTAAAATCTGTACTTGTATGAACTGTTTGTGGAGACCAAATGCATTGTAACCACAACAGCAAAAACTACATGAACTACAATGTGGGAATCGAATTACATGCCATTTTGCCGATACAAATGCAAGTTTTACTTGTATCTCCCTACTCATTCAAAACTGCACAAAACAGAACTAGCATTTTCTACACAAAATTTGAATACCATTTATATATTCAGTACCAGAAATCCAGGTCTATTCATCTGGTTCATCTAACCGAGTTTCAGTCTGTAGCCTGAAAATGTGTACCAGATTGGATCATTTCCTGCTCAATTTTGTTGCTGTAATTGGAAAAAGCAAGACAAAGAGACCAACAAAGGCAAGTTTTGAAGCAAAAAATGTGAAATTAATGTAACAAAGTCATAGCTTCCAAGTACTAGGGATTCAGGGTACTAAACCTTTCTATCAATGTTGTGGCCAATCCTTTCTTCTTTTGGCAATAATTGCAGCAGCAAATTCCATGACAAACAGGGCAAACCCATCTTGCATTCCCATAATCTTCAAGCAAATCCTCTCCATAACTGTCATGGTAATCGGTTTGATCCCATATTCATATACAAAAATGGCAGAAACGAAGAGTAGTTTTGAACTCAGATACATCAAACTGGCTATGTTCTTAAGGCCCTTTTATTTTCAACTTATTTCCATTCAGTTCGGTTCAATTTCAGTTTTATTCAACTTTATTAAGTTCAATTTCATTAAGATGTCCATTAAGTTCCTTTTATTTTCATTTAATTTTCAATACATTTGAAACACATTTAAACGTCATTTAATTTTGATTAGTTTAATATAAGTTTCAATTTCAGTTTCGAATAAGTTTTAGTTCAGTTCTACCGCTAGCCATTCAATCTATAAGAATAGGGCCTAAGGATTCCAATAACTACAAGACTGATAATTCTGACAAATGGGAGGGATTTTAAATGGGAAATCCCTTACACGAGCCTCTAATAGCCACTTTATCGACACAAAGAAACACATGAAGAGAGATTGGTAAATATTAAGAACCAACTAAAGGAAAAATAGAATCAAGATGGAAAAACAAAACCTCATTTTTAAGCAATCTCCACAAAATAGACCTTGAATTAATTTGCAATTGCTGCAATGCGAATGAGGCCCATGAGATTTCTTCCTGCAAACAAGGGATGTGTTAGTAAGCGTTTACAGTGACACATGAAAGCTAGAAATCCCTAATTCCAGTATTGAGATGAAAATCAAGACTTGGATGAAATTGGAAAAACAAGAGCTTTTAATGTCTTTTCAGAAAAGCTCAGGAACAGTGAGAATGAATACCCAAATGATAGTAATACACATTGCTCCAAAATATGAACATCAGAAAGACCTTTAGCAAATTTAGTCACATGTTTAAATTAGTTCAGGATTTATCGAAATTCACATGTCCCCTTAGTTTTAACATCAATTTTAGCTTTTATGCATGTAATATAGCTGCCAAATAAAATGAAAAGCCACAGCTTGCAAACGAGTAATCAAATCAGCTACATTTTCCACCCACTCAAAGTATAACCAAATTTTAAATGTCAAAAACGAAAAATTAGCATCTGAAGGTACGCCCTTCAGAAAAAGAACACTGGAAACAACAGCCATTAGCATGCCTTTTCAAATAGGGAAAAATCATCTTCAAGATCAAATGAGGAAATAAATTCAATACCCGCATTGATGACATCTTTGTGGTTCATGTACTGATTCACCTGAATAGTTCATTGGATTCACACCCTTCAACCTAGAAACCACACAATACATAAACACAGAAAATTTTCAAACATGCAGCTCAACCAATACAAGCCAATGAACTTTTTTTTTTTAATTGAAGAAAATGACCTTAATGAGCATCTCGAGGAGGTAGAGAGGGACAAAGGCTCGAGGCGTTTGGGATTGGGAGAAGTTTTGGAGGTTGGAGGTTGGAGCTTACGAGCAAGGTCGAAACTCCCCAAAGTCTTCATTCTCTCGTTGTTCTCTTTGATTCTCTGCTGCCTGATCTCCTCATAGTTGTAGCCTTTTTCACCAGCTCTCTTGCTTTGGCTTGACACCACCATTGCTTTCTCATTTTCTGATTCTCTGCAGAGAATTCAAAAAGAAAATGGAGGGATTTCAAGAGGGAGGTTGTCTCCACAATCCAGTGTTGTTTATCTAATTCAGTAGTCAAAAAGTAAAGCAACTATCTAATGTTAACAAGCCAAGGCAAACTCTATCTTGGGTCGTTAAAATGTTAAAAACTCTAGCTTGGCCAAAGTAAGTTGAATTTAGTCGATATTAGAGTTCAAGCTTGACTTAAAATTGAATTTGGTCGAACTTTATTTGGGGTTATGTTCATTACATTTATAATGAGATCAACTGAATTTCGAGTTTTGGTCGTTGCCAACCAGTGACAAACTCATTACAATTCAGAAATATGCCATTAACATGACCGTCGGCTCCCATTTAAATCTTGAAAGCAAGAGGCAAATATACATGAAAGTTATGAATTTCTAAATCCACTATCCAGATGAAAGTCAAGTCTCGGAAATTGGAATAGGAACTGACATGAAACAATAAGTTGGAAAAACAATCGAATGAAGTAGGCAAAATAAGAAATTTGATTCACCATTTTCAGGGAAGCTCAGGATCAGTGAAAATTAGGATAACCATATCAAGCAACATAGATGTAGCCATAAACCCTCTAAAATATGCAAAACAGGATCTTTAGCAAAACTAGTCATATCACATGTTCAAATTAGTTCAAGAGTTATTAAATATAATATGTACAGCCAAGAAGAAAGGAGCGATATAAGAGGGTAACATCCCTTAGTTTCAACATCAGTTTTAGATTTTATGCCTGCAATATAGCTGGCACATAAAATGAAAAGTCACAGCACGCAAAAGGGTTTACAAATCAGCTATATCGGCCACACATTTGAGATAAAACCAAAAGTTTATATGCCAAAAAACACAAAATTATTTCCAAAGTATATTCTTTAGGATAAGAACACTGAAAACAATAGCTGCTAGTATGACTTTTAAAATAGTGAAAAATCATCTTCAAGATCAAATGAGGACGCAAACTCGATACCTGACAGGATGGCACATTTGTCCTTTCTCTGGATCATATTCTGGTTTGGTGATATTTTTAGTGAACTTGTTAACTGGATTCACATTCTTCAACCTAGAATCCACAAAGTTAAAAAAAACAGAAAATTTTCAAATATACAGCTCATTGAATACAAGGCAACGAACAATTTTTTGAAGAAAATGACCTTGGTGAGCGCCTCGGGGAGGTAGAGAGGGGCGAAGCTTTCAGACGTTTGGGATTGGGAGAAGTTTTGGGGGTTGGAGAATGGAGCTTACGAGCAAGGTCGACTATCCCCAGCTTCTTCATTCTCTTGTTGTTCTCTTTGATTCTCTGCTCCCTAAGTTCCTCATACTTGGAACCTTTTTCATTATCTCTCTCGTTTTGCCTCCATACCACCATTGCTTTCTCGTTTTCTATTTCACTGCAGAAAATTCAAAATGAAAATGGAGGATTTCAGAGGCAGGTTGTCTTCACAGTCAATTTGATAGTCAAATTACAGAAGTCACATCCACATGTGGAACCAAACTCCAGCTTGAGTCCCTAAAGTTTTAAGAAACTCTAGCTTGTCCACAGTGAGTCAAATTCATTAAAAATGAGAGTTCAAGCTCGATTTATGAATGAATTTAGTCAAGTTTTATTGGAGCTTTTCAAGTTTTGGTAACAATGTCATCGCAATTCAAAAAGATGCAATTTCAACGATAGTAGGCTACCATTAAAATCTCAAAAGTTAAAAACCCCTAAATCCACAATCCGGGTGAAAATGAAGACTTAGAAACTATTGAACAAGGTGGAATCAAGACTTAGGAACTGACCATGAAACAATAAGTTGGAATAAACAAATTTAACAGTTGAATGAAGTTGACAAAATTAGAAATTTGAACCACCATTTTCCAGAGAAGTTCAGAAAACCCATATGATCGTAATATCTATCAAGCAACTTAGAAAAAATATTTCAAAATTGCCTCCCATTTGCATGCATACTTTACAAGAAAATAAACAATGGCATTAATAAACTTCGAAAATAGAAATGTGAAAAGATTATCCTTAAGATCGAAGGATGAAAAGAACTCAGTACCTGCACTGATCACTTGATTTTCCTTTCTCTGCATCATATATTGATTTGGTCCAGAAATTTTCACACGAATAATCCACTGGATCCACACTCTTCAACCTAGAAACAACCAGCGCGGAAACACAGAAAATTTTCACACAAACAGCAAACGGAATACAATCAGACGAACAATGTGACAAAGAAAATGACCTGGATGAGCGCCTCGGAGAGGTAATTAGGGGCAAGGCTTTGAGGCGTTTGGGATTGGGAGAAATGTCCTCGAGCTTCTTTATTCTCTGCTCGTTGGAAGCTTTTTCGTCTGCTCTCTTGCTTCGTCTCGGCACCACCATTGCTTTCTCGCTTTTGAATTCTCTGAAAAAATGGAGGGGTTTGAAGAGCTTTCAGAGAAAAATGGAGGGAATCCGGAAAGCCAGTCCCGTGGAGCTGACATTTGTCAAACTGCTTGACTTGTTAAAACTTTAGATAATTACTAAAATATTTCTTGTGTTTTAATTTAATAACTATTTTTTGAAATTTCTAAAATTTTACATTAATGTGTTTTATATATTTATTAAATATTCTGTAAAATTTTATAGTAAAATAAATATGATTATTTTATTTTTTTTTACATAATTTAGTATTAAAAAATTTTATTAGTTAACTTTTTTAAAAATAAAGATTCTTTTTTGTCAAAAAATAACAGGAACCACCTTTTATAGTGTAGATATTTTTTATGATTTTTTAAATTTTATTATTGTCTTCTAATTAAAAAATAATTCTAATTTTTCAAAAAATTTAAAATTTTTCAATAATATAGATTATATTTTGTTAATTAAAATCTAAAATTTCATTACAAAATGAACACAATTACTACCATTTTGTGACATAAATTAATATTAAAAAAAAATTATATGTTAACTTCTTGAGAAACAAACCTCTTTTTATAAAAAAAATATCGCATATCCTTTTTTATTATTAGTCAAAACACACTACGTGTTCGTGTAATTATACTTAAATTTTAATTTGGATTTTGTCGTTGTTTGGATACTCCAATCTCTTCCCCCAAATCCAGTCACCAGAAAAACTTCCCTATAGATCCCGCTGCCAAACCGCCCCTTTAAATCTACCGCTCTTAATCCCGGCAGCGCCTCTCCCTTTTGATCCCACCGTCATTCCGACACTCTAAATCTCATTCTTGTTCACCAAAACAATGTTCTTTTTTTCCTTAAAGGTTTTGTTAAACAGATTTGTGCATTTGGATGTTTGTGCATGCAAAAATTTCGTTTATGCTTGTCATACACTCTTGTAATTTCTAATATTAATCTTATGTATGTATTTGATCTTCTGTCTTTTTTTTATATAATTTACATTTAATGTTGAAAACATTTTGGCTGCCACATTTAATCTACTTTTGATGATGGCAATGATTCGAGCGTTACATCAAATAATAATCCACTAGTTATGCCAATGTATCACCGAGGCAGAACATTATAAGAGATTGTAGAATATGTGATTATAGGATATTATAGGCAATTACAAAACATTGTAGATGATTACAGAAAATTATAAGATATTATAGGAGATTATAGAAAATTATAAGACATTATAGGAGATTATATGATATTATAGGGCCCTATTCTTTTGCCAAAACGAAATTGAACTGAAAATTAATTGAAGCCTAATGGTGGAAAAATGAAATTTAATGACCGAAACTTAACATAAAGTTAATGAAAATAAAATTTATATTAAATGATTCGGAATTTAGTAAGCTTTATCTTATTAAAAGATTATTGAAAATGAATGAATTGAATGCAAGCTATTTAAAATTTAATGAACACTTAATAAATTTAAAATGAACTTAACTGAATGAAAAATAAATTGAAAAGAATAAGGTCTTTAAATGCATGAAAATGAGGTTGTGAGGATTATTGGAAGTTGCGCAAATTTTCAAAAAATTTATATATGAAATTATCGGACATTATAGGAAATTATAAGAATTTTAAATGCATAAAAGGATATTTAAGGGCTGCTCGAAGTTCCACAAAATTGGGAAAGTTCAATGTATGAGATTGTAAGACATTATAGGAATTTATAGGACATTATAGAATATTTTAATGCATAGAAATGAGGTTTTGAGGGTTATTGAAAGTTTCGTATTATTTCAAAATTGTAATATATAAGATTACATGACATTATAGGATATTATAAGAAATTATAGGAAGTTATAAGAAAAACTTTGAATTTTTGTTGTAAAAAATAGATCAATATAAATCTTGTTTTAAAGATAAAAATAAAATGAACAAAATATTCTTAAGAATCAAGTAAAAAAAATCTACAGTTTGAGAGATATGATGATTTTAAGTTTCGAAAATTCAACTTAATTTAGAGAAATAATGTTTAATAGTGACATCTGAAGAGGATGCAAGAAAAGACAGATGGGACAAAAAATAAAATTACAAGTTGAGTTAGATAAGCGTAAAATTAATTAATTATTTTGATTAAAAATAAAAGTATTATATAAAAAGTGAGTGCATGATATAATTTTCTAATTGTCTATGCACTATTTAATGTTTTACATAATTTTGTACAACTTAACAACATATTTAATGTTGGTTAAATTGTGATGTTAGATGAACACTTAATATATATTAAAATTAAATGAACTATATAGACAAAAGTTAGATAATATATATACCAAATAGAAAAAATATTTAATAAAGCAACAACTACCAGATTTAATAAACTAGAGCTCCAAAAGAGTTTTTGAGTTATAAAACCGAACAAAATTTTATAAGATCATTTTATGGTGATATTGAATTGAGTCTGTAAATAACTTGGTTAATTTTGAATTATAGATAGTGAGAATAAATGATAAAAATAATATTTGAATTATTATTATTAATATAAAATGAATCTAACCGGAAGAAAATGAATAGTTCAACTTGAAAGTTTTTCCAATAAAAATTCTTCCCCCTCTTGAAACATCTGGTTCTTCCACTGTCGCGGATGAAGGTGTATAAATTATTGCATATTTGTTTCTCATGTAGTGTTAAGCGAGAAATATAGGCTAATTATATCTATATCTTGAATATAATAAAAAAATAAAATATTGAAAAGTTGTATATTTTATCGAAAGAGGGTCGGGTTAAGGTGAACTCCGATGAGTCTGTAGTGGGATCAAATTTCAGTGCTTCATCGGGGGTATTCTTCAGGACTAAGGGGGCCTGGTTGGGGGGTTTCACTATGCAAATTGGGAAGTGTTCGATTGTTCGGACTGAGTTTTTTACGATTTTTGATAGAACCAATTTGACATTGCTTTTCTCAAGCTACTTTTTTAAAAAACTCTATTTTAATGTTTTCCCCCAAGCATAGTAGATTTGGTTTTTGAAAAAACAAACCATATGGTTCTTAATTAATTAGTATGAAAAATTATAATGTGTTTAAAACTAAAATATAATATATATGAAAAAATTTGTAAAAATAACTTTTGATGCGACACTTTAACAGCAATACAAAATAGGTCCATAGTTTGAATATAACTTGTGATAGGGGTTAGCAGAAAGTAGACTGGGCATAAAGCTCACAGCCTGAAAGCCCGCCTAAGTCCGTAGTAAATAAGATGGGTTTGGACAAGAATGATAGTAATAAAGTCCGTCCTGGCCCGAGCCTGTCGTGGCCCGATTAATATATGGGATGAGTTTGGATTTAATCTTGAAACCCAAACCCTGCCGACCGGCCCGATTAAGCATAAAATATATTAAATAAATATATATTTACATTTTTTATTATATATGGTTTATAAAAAACTAATATTATTTGAGATCATATATGCTTTAATACTGCTCGATTTAATTGAAAAAATTTACATAACAATTTTTATTTTGTACTTTTCCATGATTTTTAGACCCGGACAGGCCATCGAACCGGTGAAAAGACTGGTTCATGGATTTAAGGTTCAACTGGATTAAACCGGTGATCGAACCGAATTTTTTTTATATATATTAAAATATTAATTTTTAATTAAATTATTATTAATTATCTAAATAAATGTTAATCTTATCAACAATTAATAAATTTTATATTAATATTTTATATTTATATTGATATTTCTAATAAAAAATACAGTGCAACATAATCTAAGTGAAAATATGAGTCAATTAAATTGACTTTAGTTCGAATTCGTTCATATCTTATATATATTATATGAAAAAATTGATAAATTTAGTTATTTTGAATAAAAGTTATTTGTTTAAATAATAAATTTGTAAAATTTATAATTTAAATGCAATACACAAAATAAAAAAACATAAATTTAAATCAAATAATTTATTATAATTTTATTTAAAAATTATTTCAAAACATTTAATTACAATAAGTTATATAAAATAATTTAAAATGTCAAATACAATCGAAAGAAATGGTATATAGTATAAAAGCATAATATAGAATTATGTAACCAACTAATAGTATTGGTCTTGAGTTCAAACCCCACCACCAACCAACACCAATTTTTTTAATGAGTTAAATTCTCACTTAACCAGTCTTGGTTGAACCGGTCAGTTTACGATCCAACCGGCCGGTTCAATCGGATGTTGGCTGATTCTTGACTTTATCAAAAATCGGGTGAAACCCGACCGGATCATAGGCCGGTTCTGGTTGGACCGGCCGGTTCGGTTCGGGTTTCAAAACCATGACTAAAAAAGAGCTGAAACATATGTATTTTTAATAAAATTATTTTAAATTCTATTTTAAAAATTGAATAAATGGACCCGCAAATCGGAATTGGGTTTTACTTATCTTAAGGCCCGGCCCGAACCCGACTTGTATGTAATATGAATTGGGCCGGGTTTGGATTATACATTTTTTTTGCTATGCCCGATGAAGCCCGACCCGAGCCCGACCCACGCTCAGGTCTAGCAGAAAGTGGTAGTAGAGATAAATAACAAGTTTGTTAATTATCACTCTAACTAGTATGGTGACTTGTAAGTTGCACGAATCACTTTATCAAATAACACACAGCCTCATTTATTTGAACATCTTCTATGCATCTATCCTTCCTTTTTGTTCTGTTTCTATAAAACTTTTTCTACTTTTGGAAAACGTAATTTTAATTCAGGATTGCCCATTTTTAATTGTGGGGTATCTCTAATTTAAAGCATAACTTAGTAAGTTTCCATGCCAAGGCTCGATTCAATCAAGTCAGCAGCGTCTACCAATTTCGTCATATCTCGTTTTTGTTTTGAGATTAAGATCTTATTATTATCCTCCTTTTTCATTTTTGTTCTACTGGAACTGTAAAAGTAAATATTGTAATTTATTTTCAACTAAAAAATTTCAGTTCTTTTCTTAAATACGATACGTGAATGAATTGATTAATTTTTTACTAGTTATGTAACACTTAGTGGCAACTAATTATTTGATATACCTTTTTGTCTTGCAAAATCATGTCAGTAGTAAATATTGGTTTTGGTTTATTAGTATATAGATGTGGTAGTTTGAATCTGAAAATCACTAGTTGGAATTGGGCTGTTGTTTTGCAGCATGCTTATCATAAAGGGGTGGATTGTCGCTGCCTAGAGGTCTCTGTCTCTGCTCTCTATTTGGCCGAAAAATTAAACATAATATTCAGACGTCTTTCTCAGATATGTTCAGTCATGTTATCAAGCTTATTGGCAAATGAATCTGTAGTTCAAATAAGCCAATTCCATGGGAAGTGAATTAATTAAGCTTCAACCCCATTACGAGCCAGTTTTGGAATTGCTTTTCCTTCGTAAAAGCTTCATTTTCAAGTTTTTCACATAAGCAACGACCCATTCATAACCGATTAGTATAAATGATCAAAATGCATAGTTGACCTGCATGACAAGTTTGTGAAGACTACACAAACTACAACGTGGGAATCAAATTACACGCCTTTTGCCAATACAAATGCAAGTTTTACCTGTATCTCTCCACTCTGGTAAAACTGCACAAAATTGGTACTCCAAGCTGGACATTCAGAACTAGCATTTTCTACACAAAATTTGAAAGCCAGCATAGTACAAGTAATCCTGTTATCAATTCAGCTCAGTAAATTCCTCGAACCAGTGTATTCGTCTGGTTCATCTAGCCGAGTTTCAGACAAGTAATGGGCTACAGATTTGAAGCCGAGCAATTCAACCTGAAAACGTGTACCAAATTTAATCATTTCCTGCTCAATTTGGGCCCATTCTTTTGGACAGAATGGAGGATGACTTAACAGAACTGACACTTAATGACCGGAACTTAATTGAAACTTAATGAAAGTAAAACTTATATGAAACTAATTGAAATTAAATGACATTTTTATTTATACAAGGAATTGAGGGCACTAAACCTTTCTATAAATTTGGCCAAGAGGTGCCAATCCTTTCTTCTTTCGGCAAAAATGGCAGCTGCAAATTCCACGGCAAACAGGGCAAACCCATCTTGCATACCCAACGGCTTCAAGCAAATCCTCTCCATACCTAACACCATATCCATGCAGGTTTTGAAATAGATAAATAATATTGATTAGGGTTTTATCCACGCAAAGAAATACATGAGAAGAGGGTTGAAATTAAGAAATATTGGAAAAATAGTTTTTAAGATGACAGAAAAAAACACCTCAGTTTTAAGCACATTCCACAAAATTGACCTTGGAGCGATTTGCAATTGCTGCAATGTGTATGAAGCCTAAGATCTGTCCGCCTGCGGAAAAGAAATTCCATTTGTAAGCATTTAAACTGACCTGAAATTGAAGTTTGAACATTACAAAACATAAAATGCTGGGCATCTTGTGAGAATTAACATTTTCTATGAGAATTAATATTTTCTGTGAAATACAGCTGCCTAAAATGAAAAGCCACAGCATGCAAACAAGTTAACAAATCAGCCATATTTTTCACCCATTCAAGGTACAAGAATAGATTTCAAAAATAAAAAATGAATCCAAAGTATATTCTTTAGGATAAGAACACTGGGAACAATAGCCATTAGCATGTCTTTTAAAACAGAGGGAAAGTGTCTTCAAGATCAAATGAGAACAAAAACTCAATACCTGCAATGATGACACAAAGGTCCTGACTTGGTGTATCTTTTACTCGAATAATTCACTGGGTTCACATCCTTCAACCTAGAAACAACAAACACGAAAAACACACGAAAATCACAAAAAAATTTCAATCATACAGCTCAACAAATACAACCCAATGAAAAACTTTTTGAAGAAAATGACCTTGGTGAGCGCCTCTGGGAGGTAGAGAGGGGCAAAGGCTTGAGGCGTTTAGGATTGGGAGAAGTTTTGGGAGTTGGAGGTTTGAGCTTCAGAGCAAGATCAAAAATCCCCAGTTTCTTCATTCTCTCGTAGTTCTCTTTGATTCTCTGCTCCCTAATTTCCTCATAGTTGGAACCTTTTTCATCTGTTATCTCGCCTTGACTCGACACTACCATTTCTTTCTCGCTTTTGAGTTCCCTGCAGAGAGTTCAAAAATTAAATGGAGGGATTTCAAGAGCCATATTGTCTGCAAAATCCATAGTGTGGGTTATATAGTTTTAATAGTCAAACAGTTTAAGTCACATCCACATACGGCTTTGAAGGTATTGAGTTTGTGTCCTCATTTGATCTTGAAGATAATATAGCTGGGTTTTGGTCATTGCCAACCGGTTACAAGTCAGAACCAGTAATATAGCTGGCACGTAAAATGAAAAGCCACAGCATGCAAAAGGGTCTACAAATCAGCCATCATGTCTATGCATTCGAGATACAGCCAGAAGTTCAATGTCAAAAATGAAAAATCGCATCCAAAGTATATCCTTTAGGATAAGAACACTGGAAACAATAGCCATTAGTATGTGTTTTCAGAAAGTGAAAAATAATCTTCAAGATCAAATGAGGACACGCATTCAATACCTGAAATGATGGTACATTTGTCCTTTCTCTGGATCATATTCTGGTTTGTTGAAACTTTTACAGGACGAGTTAGCTGGATTCACATTCTTCAACCTAGAAACCATAAAATATGGAAGCACCAAAAACTTTCAAACAGAAAGCATAAGGAATAAAAGCCAATGAACACGAAACAAAGAAAATGACCTGGATGAGCGCCTCGGGGTGGTAGAGAGAGGCAAAGCTTTGAGGCGTCCAGGATTGGGAGAAGTTTTGGGGGTTGGAGATTGGAGCTTAAGAGCAAGGTCAACTATCCCCAACTTCTTCAGTCTCTCGTTGTTCTCTTTGATTCTCTTCTCCCTAAGTTCCTCATAGCTTGAACGTTTTTCATATTCTCTCTCGTTTTGCCTCCATACCACCATTGCTTCCTCTTTTTCTAATTTACTGCAGAGGATTCAAAAATGAAAATGGAGGATTTCAAGAGGCGGGTTGTCTTCACAGTCGATTCAATAGTCAAATAATAGAAGTCACATCCACATATGGAACCGAACTCCAGCTTGAGCCCTTAAAGTTTTAAGGAACTCTAACTTGTCCATAGTGAGTTAAATTCAGTAAAAATGAGAGTTGAAGCTTGATTTATGAATGAATTTAGTCGAGTTTTATTTAAGCTTTTCAAGTTTTGGTAACAATGTCATTGGAATTCAGAAAGATGCAAGTTTCACAATAGTAGGCTACTATTTAAATCTCGAAAGCAGAGTGCATCTACACAAGAAAGTTAAAGTTAAAAACCCCTAAATCCACTGTCCGGGTGAAAAAATCACGACTTAGAAACAATTGAATGAGTTGGAATAAAAACTTAGGGACTGACTATGAAGCAATAAGTTGGAATAAAAAAACTAAACAACTGAGTGAAGTTGACAGAAATTAGAAAATTTGAACCACCATTTTCAAGAGAAGTTCAGAAAACCCATATGATCGTAATACCTATCAAGCAACTTGGAAAAACTAATTCAAAATTGTCTCCCATTTGCATACATACATGACAAGAAAAAAGAACAACGACACTTAGAGTTCGAAAATAGAAATAGGAAAAGATCGTGTTCAAGATCGAAGGAGGACAGGAACTCAGTACCTGCACTGATGCAATGGTTCTCCTTTCTCTGCATCATATATTGATTTGGTCCAGAAATTTTTACTCGAATAGTCAACTGGATTCACATTCTTCAACCTAGAATCCACAAAGTTCAAAAAAACAGAAAATTTTCAAACATACAGCTCAATGAATACAAGGCAATGAACAATTTTTTGAAGAAAATGACCTGGATGAGCGCCTAGGGGAGGTAGAGAGAGGCGAAGCTTTGAGGCATCTGGGATCGGGAGAAGTTTTGGGGGTTGGAGATTGGAGCTTACGAGCAAGGTCAACTATCCCCAGCTTCTTCATTCTCTCGTTGTTCTCACTGATTCTCTGCTCACTAAGTTCCTCATAGCTGGAACCTTTTTCATATTCTCTCTCGCTTTGCCTCCATACCACCATTGCTTTCTCGTTTTCTAATTCACTGCAGAAAATTCAAAATGAAAACGGAGGATTTCAAGAGGCCGGTTGTCTTCATAGTCAACTTAATAGTCAAATTATAGAAGTCACATCTACATATGGAACCGAACTCCAGCTTGAGTCCTTAACGTTTTAAGGAACTCTAGCTTCTCCACAGTGAGTTAAATTCAGTAAAAATGAGAGTTCAAGTTTGATTCATAAATGAATTTAGTCAAGTTTTATCGGAGCTTTTCAAGTTTTGGTAACAATATCATTAAAATTCAGAAAGATACAATTTCAACGATAGTAGGCTACCATTTGAATCTCAAAAGCAACGTGCATCTACACAAGAAAGTTAAAAACCCCTAAACCCACAATCAGGGTGAAAATGAAGACTTGGAAACTATTGAATAAGGTGGAATCACTGACCATGAAACAATAAGTTGGAATAAACAAATTAAACGGTAGAATGAAGTCGACAAAATTAGAAGTTCAGAAAACCCATATGATCGTAATACCTATCAAGCAACTTAGAAAAACTAATTCAAAACCGTCTCACATATGCATGCATTACAAGAAAAAGAAGCAACGGCAATTAGACTTGGAAAATAGAAATGTGAAAAGATTATCCTTAAGATCGAAGGATGACAAGAACTCAATACTGCACTGATGCACTAGTTCTCCTTTCCCTGCATCATATATTGATTCGGTCCAGAAATTTTTACTCGAATAGTCAACTGGATCCACACTCTTCAACCTAGAAACAACCATAAAGTACAGAAACACAGTAACTTTTCAAACAAACAAATATCAGGAATACACTCAGACGAACAATGTTACTAAGGAAATGACCTGGATGATCCCCTCGGGGAGGTAGAGAGGGGCGAAGATTTGAGGCCTTTGGGACTGGGAGAAATGTCGGGGGTTAGGGATTCGAGATTAGGAGCAAGGTCCAAAGTCCCGAGCTTCTTCTTTCTCTCGTTGGAAGTTTTTTCGTCTGCTCTTTTGCTTCGTCTAGGCACCACCATTGTTTTCTCGATTTTCAGAGAATTCAAAAAATGAGAAAATGGAGGGATTTGAAGAGCTCGAGCTCGCTTTCAGAGAAAAATGGAGGGATTTGAGAAGCTAGAAGCTAGCCAGTGTTAACTATGCCCAACTTTACTCTATGTCCGACTCTATTTTTATATTATTTTTTTTATTTATAGAATAATTTATTCCAATCATATTCTAAAATGAAAAAATGAATAGATTCCTCTATATTTGAAAGACCTTACTCTATAAAAAGAATAATCTATGTTTATAAAGGAATCATTAGATTGACTCTTACTCTATAAACAACGGAGTAACTCTATTTATGGAGGAACCATTGTACTTGCTCTTAGACCAACTTTAGACTCGACCCTGACAGTATTTCAATTGGATTTACATTCTCTAAAATTCAAACTCTCTAAAATTGTAAAGTTATCAGCTATTGAGTTTTAAGCAAGTCCAATGGTTCCTCTATAAATAAAGTTACTCCATTTATATAGTATGGGTCAATCCAATGATTCCTCTAAAAATAGAGATTACTCTATTTACAGAGTAAGAGTCCTCCAAATATAGAGGAACCTATTCATTTTTTCATTTTGGAGTATGGTTGAAGTAAGTTACTCTATAAATAGAGAAAATGATGTAAAAATAGAGTTTGGAGTACAGTTTTTAGAATAATGATTGGACTTGGCCTTAATGGTCCAGATTCATTTAGTGGTTTGTAAGATTCATAGTTTAATGAAATCTGGACCATTTAAATTCAATAGATGGTTGGGATTTTCACAACTTTATAACTTTAGAGAATCCAAATCTATTTCGATTTATTTTTCAGTTCAATTAGTTTCATTAAATTTTAAACAAATTAGATTTTTTTATTAAATTTTGATAAATTTTCAGTTAAAGTTCACTAAATTTCAATTAATTAATATAAATTTTAATATTATTAAATTTTAATACCTTAAGTTTTGATTTAATATAGTTAAATTAAATTCGGTTAAAAAGAATAGAAACATAATGGAGTGAACCTATATCAAAGCTTGGTTTGGTTTGACTACTCCACATCCCTGTGGTATATATCACACGTGAAAACCAGTCCGAGTAGAGGTGACATATGTCAAGCTCGCTTCCTAGTGATACGGTCCAACTTCTCTGGAAACTTGTCAAACTTCTGGATTGATTTGTTTTCCAATTTCAGTCGTGCATATTTTAGTTACTTGTTAGTTAGAATTGGTCGTTTAATTCATAGTTGCATTTAGAGTAGTGGTAGATCATGACTTAGAATTAGGAGTTGGTTACTGGACATGCTATCATGAGTTAGTAGTTAGTTCTTTCATGCATCTATAAATATTTGTATTTTGTAATTGATGGAACATGAATATAGTGAAAAAAATTGTCTCAAAGTTCCTTTCTTATTTGTTCTTGAGTGTTGCCTATTTACAGGCCTTATTCTAGAGTCTAGCCTATTCACATGCTACTATCATTTGGTGCTTTCATTCCCTAACCCATGCCAACCCGCAAGGATACTTCCCTACCCGATGACCCCCCGCCAACATTATCCAAGCAACTGGCTCGACTCGTCCAAGCTACTTTCAATTTCGATGCCATTCACCGCTTGGTCAATCAAATCGATAAGTTAACTGATCCTGATAAAGCCAAATCACTGAAAACCATCATCCACATTGCTGAATCTTCCACACACAACAACCAAAACCAATACCACCCAAAAATTACCCTCCCCTTGTTCGATGACAGACCTATTCCTCCACTTGATCCGCCTCTTCCAAACCCACAACCACCCGAATTTACTCTTCCCAACTTTGCAGAGCCAATTGATGTATCCACAGATGCCTCAAACCTGGCTATCGGTGTTGTTCTATCTCAAAATGACCGTCCAATTGCCTTATTTAGCAAAAATATGAGCCTGCAAATGCAACCTGATACAGCATATGTGGGTGAATTATATGCGGCTACGCAAGCTGTCATGAATCAGAACCCAATCTTTCTCACCAAAATTTGTGATGACCCTAGAAGTTGGAGCAAGTACTTATATTTAATCAAGTATTGGTACAAGACCGGCGTATCCGACATACCTTACATTGACAAGCTCGAGGACGAGCTAAATTTTAAGGGGAGGGGAGTTGATGCGACCCAAGAGGATGGTCAGGGGACCGGCCAAGTTGCTGGAGTAGTGCGGATCGTGGGTTGCAGCCATTTTGAGTCATTTGACTTATTCTTTTGCCATTGTTAGAGTTAGTTGCATCAGTTGTTGCATTTCTAGTTAGTGGCGTTCATGCCTTAGTGGTAG
>CAOJBJ010988678.1:0-18860 GCA_948291685.1 Euphorbia celastroides | reverse complement strand
CGAAGGAATGCCGAGAAAGGTTCAAGGTGACCTAGGCGGAGAGACGATTACGTGCTAGGTACTGGTTTGTTGAATTCTATCTTTGCTATCTCTAGTTTTAATATCTCAGTTAGCTTATGGTTCATTTTTAAATTTGCGTTAAGGGCTGCCTCTATCTGCTGCTTGTCTAGACTTGTCCTAATACAATTAAGATTAATCCATTGCTGGAGAGCGAGCAAATCCTAACGAACTGGATTCGGGGACGATTATAAGCTCCAGGTAATCATGCCTCAGTATAGTGACACAATGAATGAAATTTACTGTTCTTTTCCCGAGAACTCTAGCCTTTTAGGTTGGGTTTCGATTCTTGTTTTGACAATGTAAAATGGTTTCTTGCATGTTCAGGTTCAATGGGACACGAAGGACACTCGGGGTGATCAGAAACGGGAAGACTCAATGGATCAAATATTATTCTATCAGGTATAGACATCCCTATATTCAAATTTTGCTTCTTTTCGTAAACTGAACTTGCTCTGGTTCTTTAGTGTTAATTCTAGTATGGAATTTGTTCATTTTTACGGGAATTATCACTATCCCTTAGTCTCATTGGTTAGAGGGATTTAGACAAAGATTATAGGCTTACACATCTACATTAGGTTTAAAGTCTGGCTGCAAACTGGATTTGTGCTTCACCTATTTGGAGAGCATGAGAACCATTATATGGTTCAGCCTCCATTCGAGCTTTGTTAATACTCTATAATTTTTTATCTCCTTTTGTCGTGGTTTTCCTGGGTTTATAGGTGGCCACTACTTTCACTTGTTCATGAGTTTCTGGTGAATTTAAACATACATTTACCTATTACAGGTCACAAATTACAAAAGGAGAAACCATAACATGGCTTCGGCCTTGGTCTGAACCCTGCTTTAGTTTAATAATTTTTTAGTTCTTTCTTATCGTATTTGCTTCGATTTGTAGAAGATTACCAATTTTTTTTACACTAGTTTTAAATGATCTCAAGCATAAATTAGGGGTTCACTTGTCATAGAATCTGTTTAATTGCTTATTACTTGATTTCTAGTTGAACCTTAAAACCATAACATGGCACTCTATCTTCGGTTTAAGATTCTAGCTTTTTTTCTCTTGTTGCAGCAGTTGCTTAGATAGGTGGTGGATTTATCCTTTTTGTTTATCTAATTCTCAAAAGAACCTAAATGTACATTAGATGTTAGCCTGTTCCAGAATCTGGACAACCTTGTTTCATACACATTCAGGCCTTAGTTACTTGCAGAATTACATGGCTTCGGATTTCGTCAACGGACCTGAACTTGTTTTGGATTGATGGTGTAAATATGCTTTGTTTTACAAAATTTCAGTGGTGGTTTTGTCTTTATAATTACAAACAGCTTAGTACATGGTCTGCTTCAATACCACAGGAACCAAGTCTTTCATTTGGGGAATCGTTCTTTATTGAGATAAGTGCAGCCCAAACAACAATCAACAGACAATAAAATTTTCAGCTGATGCATAATTGCATATGATATGAATGAAATGCCTAGACCTCTAACCACAAACACCTAGAGGAGACTGAACCAATCTCTCCGAATGTTTATAATCCAGGACACTATTGGACAAAAGTTTTGGTATTTTAGGACCCAAATATCCCCCCTTTTTCCAATCATCACTTGATGCATTAGAAAATTACTAATAAAGCTAGTTGCAACATAGAAGACAGAAGAAAGTGGCAAACTTCAGATTATCTTAGATCTGGGATGGAGAGGGTCTTAGCAAGATGATAAAACTGAAAAGAGAACCTCCTTTCAGTTCTTTATATTACTAACAACCGTGTTCTTGAAGTTACAGAGAAATTCTTGTTGCCCTTAACCAAGTTCTACACTTTATTATAATTCGGAATGGTTTTTTGGTCTACCCGTTAGTTCAATGCTTTTTTATTGCTTGAAGTAGTTTTAGTTTAGTAGTGAGCTAGAAAGAGAACCTCTTTCTCTTGATAAAATGTGTAGTTTCTTTCCACTGCTAACAAAAAGGACTTATTTGCATCTGCTGGGATCTAAAGGGTTTATGGTATTATTTTGTTTTGACAGGGTTTTCCTTATCGAATAGATGAAAACGTGTGAGAAGGAAGGAAAGATCGGCAAAGAAATCACCAATCCCTTCAGCTCCTTTCCCCCTTTACTAATAGTCAGAAACTGACTCTTTACATGATAGGGATTAGAGAGATAAAGCTTCTTTCGAGAGAACCCCCTGAAAGAGCAGAGGGATTGATGCCCAAGAAGAGTTAATAGCCAGAAAAGAAAAAACAAGGCTGGATCAATGCCCAAGAAGAGTTAGCGGTGCCTCACTCCTTTTATAGATGATGGAAGGGTAGTTTAGCAATTTTTCAATTTTGGGATATCAGCCAGCTGTTTGTTTGCTGTATGCTATTGCTGGTGGGTTGTAATCTATAGAATTTGTTTCGGCTTTGGGCTGCCTTAACAAGAGACCTGTTCAATTCTCACGCAAGTTTATTTGTAAATATGGTAAAAGTACTTGCAATTTAGATAGATGCTAATTATTTTTGTTTGAAAGATATAACATATCTTCCTATTTAGTTACGACGTAAAACGAGGATTCAATAGACATTTAAAAGTCAGATCATTTCTAGAATAAGTGCACCTACAAAGTAATAATATTTCGCACAAAATAAGTTTCTACAGTTGCTTCTATTTGCATTATATTCCACGTCGATATAACATATCCCAAGATCTTATTTATAAGTTGAATTGTAACATCTAAATATACATTTACAAATTTTATTATTTCTTAACATGTAGGTTCATAATGAAAAATATACATCAGACAAAAATGGATGTCTACAGCGACCGTGGAGGAAACTTCTCTGAAATCTACCACAGCTTCGAATGTACCAATAACCACTCTCTTGGAGTCGTCATAAGCTTTAATCACAATTGTACTCTTTGAGAGTTGGCTCTCAGATATCCACAGGATTGGAAGTATCTTACGGGGACAAACATTGAGCGTCGAGCCATTATCTACCATGATTTTTTTAAAAAAACTCTCGGGGAAACGATGTGTTTCCCTGACAGAAAAAAGAAAAGAGAGAGAGTGAAAATTTAGGGGAGGAGTCCCAAAAATATTTCTCCACTTACCTACAAAATGTCCTCCCCCTTTTTTGCATTTTTTCGGAGAAGATTACAAAGTTCAAGTACAAAACAAGACCCATGGATCAATAAGCAAATCAGAGACGGAAGAGCACAGGCACCGCTTCTTCCAAATAAAAAGAAACCAAACTAGATTGACACTGCTATCAAAAACATCCTCCCGACCAGCAGCTCCCTCGAACACAAGCTTATTTCTCCAAATCCAAATTGACCACATAATGGCAAACCATAAAGAAGTAGCAAAAGCAAGGCTATTACCGGTGCGGAAGAAAGAGCGCGACAAAGCCAAAAAAACCAATAGCCAACCCCGGGGTGACACTTTGAACACCTATCCAACGAAACACGCGGCTCCAAACAACAAAACTTTGATCACAGAAGATAAGAGCATGAGTTACCGTTTCATCTTCATTACAAAAAGGGCATTGTGGCTGAGGGACAGCTATAATGTGGCGATGAAAAAGAAAGGCATTTGTAGGCAAACGCTCATGAAGCAACAACCATCCAAAAACCTTAACCTTTATAAAAAGGATGGAGTCCCATGGAACCAAGAAACCAAAAGGCTTTTCAGCTAGCAAACTTAGCATCGAAAATGACGAGGCAAAGGATCATACAAAGAAAGTAGCATTGGAGGAATGAGACCATAAAAACACATCAGTCCTTTGCTGGAAAGAGGGAGGCTTAGAACCCGTTGGAGCCACAACACCATCACTAAACAGAGAAGGAACAACCGTAATTATCCAAGACCTCAACTCAAGACATCGTTCCCGATGACTAATCCTCAAGTTCCTTTTCCAAATAGGGTGAGAAAATGAAGAGGAACCAAACAGTCCACTACACCCATCCATGACCAAGCAAAACTTCATGTTGGATAAATGATAAAGATCGGGAAACAGGGAACAAAGAGAGATATTTGTGGTCCAATTATCCTGCCAAAACAGAGCAGTCGAACCATTTCCTAGACGAACCGATGTCGAACGTAAAAATTGCTCCTAGTGATCAGTCTTGTGAATACATTATTCAATAACGCCACGCCATATGTGCGATAGATGGTTCAGATTCGCCTCAAGCAGATCGAACCACGAAGTAAATCCATGTCGTTGAACACAGAAAATAAACCACAAGGAATCCCGAGAACCACTACGAATCTTCCATAACCACTTAAATAAAAAACTGGCATTCATCAATTGAAGATCTCGAATACCAAGACCTCCATAATCTTTGGGCAAGGAAATCGTAGACCAACTAACCTTGGAAATACCTTTAGAGTCATGGTTGGCCCTTCATAAGAAATTTCTCATAATTGTCTCAAGAGAATGAGCAATCAAAACCGGGAGTTGAAAAAGAGACAATTGGTAAATCGATAGAGAAGTAAGAACCAATTTAATCAAAACCAAATGCCCGACATAAGATAAAGAGCTACGCTTCCAATTGGCTACTTTCGAGCGAAAATGCCCAATTAATGGATCCCAAGAAGAGATAGAACTCAAAGAGAGACACAAAGGATTCTCAAGGTAAAAGATCGGAAAAGACTCCACAAGATAATCCAACATCAAAGCACATGCCGAAATAGCTGATTCCTCCACTATAATGCCCATGATCGAGCTTTTTTTAAAATTGATCCGAAGACCTTAAAATCAGCTTGAAACATTTTAATAAACAGACATAATCTGGCATAATATCTAAATTGGCTGGAAGAAAACATAGAGTGTCATCTGCGAATTGTAAAAGAGAAAGATCCAGAAAAGAATTGTGTAACTTGAAGCCCGAGATAATTCCCTCACAAATTGCAGCATTGAATAATTGCTTCAACCCCTCCACCGCCAAGACAAAAATGAATGGTGACAATGGATCACCCTACTTGACACCACGATGAAGAGAGATGGTCCGGGAGGGAGTTCCATTGACCAACATCGATGTCGTAGAATTAATTCTACAATTAGAGAGCCAAGAAATCCAATTAAGATCAAATCCCATTAGCCGAAGAACTGAGTCAATATAATGCCAAGATACACTGTCAAAAGCTTTGTGAAAATCAAGCTTTAGCGTAAGAAAAGGCCGACCAGCTTGCTTAAGAGCATGAACGACCTTTGTGGCAATAAACGAGCATTCATGAATGTTTTGATCCTTCACGAACGCAAACTGATTATTAGAGATTATGGTTGGAAGCACACGTTGGAGGCGCCTGGAGAGAACTTTGGCCACCATCTTATATATTCCATTAATTAAAGCAATCGGCCGGTAATTGGAAATAGCATGGGAACCCGCCACCTTCGAAATCAAAACCATAAACAAGGTCTTTATAGAGTCTGGAAGCCTATGTGAAGAGTGGAAGGACTGAAATAGCCGGAGGATGTCAGATTTAATGCTGTCCCAAAATTTCTTATAAAAGAAAAAGTTAAAACTGTCCGGACCCGGGGCTTTGTTATCACCACGACTTTACCGCATCCTAAATTTCATCCTCAAGAAAGGGAGCTGTTAGCATTGCATTATGGATATCCGAGACTTGATTAAAAGGCAAACGATCCAAGAAGAAGGGTACAAAGACACCCAAGCTGAATTAACGCTCATAAAAGGATCGAATGAGGTTTGCAACATATGCAGCATCCGTTACAAGTGAGTCACCATCCTCAATTTCTGTGATCACATTGTTGCGAAACCGAGAGGTCGTAATACGATGAAATTAAGTGATTTTGTCGTCACCTAGGAGGCTCCACTTAACTCGAGACTGTTGGTGACAAATAGATTCCAAATGCTTCTTGTTAGACATAAGTTCGTCTCGTTTTAACTATAAATCGGTGTGTAGAGGATCAGGGAGTGGCGTAGGATTGGAATCTGATAAATTGCCAACATCGAGCTTTCCAAATTCAAGATATCCTTTTCAAGATTCCCAAAGTTGGTTGAGTGTCACATTATCTACCATGATGCATGGCATGATCTTTCCCAGCACACGAGCTTATAAGTACAATGCTCGATTATGGTTGGTGTCTTCCTTCAGCAGATCTTATAGAGTGAATGAAATGTTAGGAGTCTGATGTTTGCTTAAATTTGTTATGAAAGCACAAATCTCCTCAAGTGTTGATTGGGAAAAAGGCTCAATTTCCATAAGCCTTTTGACTATGGCTTGACGATGCTCTCAAGATGTGAGCAGCAATTCCCAAATACTCATCTTATTTGGGACAGATCTCAATTGATCAACCAGTGGGGTTTCCTTAACCGTGGTTTGGTTAAGGTCAGTAGAAGGGACTTCTTCGGTGGCATTGGGTTCAGGTGGGCTAGTAACTCTACCATTCCTGGTGATAGGTGCCAAAATTTCCCCAGGGGACAACTAGAGTCTAGCCTTGGTTTCAATGGGGTAAAGCGGAGGATGGAAGACCTCGAGTTCATCAAAATCCTCAGGTAATTCAATTTCTTTTAGATTGAAAGGCCTTTACATCAAGAGAAATGACCTCCTTGCTTGCATTAACTTGAGCAATCAATGAGAGCATAACTTTTGTCAGGGCCGTTGACTCGTATCATGTTGACTGGAGCAGAGGAATCTGGTGGCCTTAGGCTCAAGCCTCGGCCCAAAAATCGTCTTCGATGTAGAATGACTTCTTGAAGTCTAGCTTCTGTTGCGAAGAACTTGACAAATGACATCTTCATTTCATGCCAAATCCACATTTGCCTCCTTGTAAAGTCCCTATCCAAACTATGGGTCATTGCCGCATGATGCTTAAGAATGGCCCAGTCCATCGGAACTTGTGCAAGTTTCTGGCTTCCATCTCACAATGAAATTTTCCAACATATTCTAAGGGATCTTTCATTCCCTTGAATGTTAACTCTGATGGGAGGGGAACATCATTCATGGCTAGAGGATAATACTTTTCATTTCTTAAGCACTTGAAGTACATAGGCTTGATTTGATCATGCCAGTCGATGTCACGATGTCCAAGTTGCTCGGACATATCTCCCCAATGAGGATTTGGATCCCTTGCTCCTATAATCATATGGAAGATGTATTGCTCTGTGGGGCCTTCTTCATTATTGATGGCATAGATGTGCCTTTCAAGATGAAAGATAAGCTCATCATCAGATATATCTTCAGAAGAGTAGCTCTCGTCAGAATATCCTGATGAATCATTAGAAGAATCATTATGTGGATCATCAGTGCTTATGTCACCATGGTTCCTTAGAATCACAGGCTCTCTATCGGACTCATCATCTAGATCTAAAGGAGTTATATTCAGATTCTCAAGGTGGAGTTCTTGAACTAGCATTATCCACCATGGTCGATCAATGTCACCATCTCGTCTAGCATTCATTATCTAATCATCACAAGACATCGAAAAATATTTTGGAATGGCCATTTTGGGATTAAGGACATATCCCAAGAATCGTTGGACAAACTCGTGTTCGAGAGTTTGCAAATCAGTTTTCACTTGCTTTAGGAGATCATTATACTAGTCTAGAGCTTCTCCTTTCAGAACTTGAGGGAAGTGGACATGGTATTCCTCATCGGGTATGTCATGCTCATACATGAATTCTCGGTAGTCACTTAAGAAAAATCATGGTATTCCTTCCCCACTGTATGAGTATCCTGATGCAATCACTCTATCAAAATCCTTAGCGGTTTGGAACTCATTAATCATTTCATCAGTGTCAAAAGAGTCCCAACCAGTCGAGTGGTGTGGTCCCTCTCTTTCATTGAATAGGAAGGTCCTAAGCATTTAATTAGCCATAAAATCCCAATCTAGATATTGTCTTGGAGGTAGAGAATGATGCCAAGTAAGAGCTCTTCCCTTTAAGAACTTCATTATTACTGAGGGATAACAAGATAAGTGGATGCCATTACTTCCAGTGAAGCGCTCCAATGCGGAAAAGGAAGTCCACGGCCAGTGTGTTTCCATAGAACAATATTTCAAGAGGAATTTCAATCTCATTAAATATTCTATCTAGATTGCGGAGATCATTGAGAAACTAGTTTCGATGAAAGTTGGGATCATGGACATCATTTGAGACATGATTATTCTCATTTGCTTGACTGTGGATTCGGATAGAATTGACTGATTGGAAATTGGGTAATGGGTTATTTTGGGTGCTGGGTTTTCTCTCAGATTCCTCCAACTTTCCATCAGCAATGAGCTGTTGGATGTCCTTGAGAAGACGCTCAGATTCAGTGGTTCTATGTACTTTGGCTACATGGTAGGCACAAAAGTTTTCACAGTCCTCGGGAGAAGGAGGAGTGAAGGGTTAGACACTTAGGAGGATATTGGCTATTCTTAATTTGGTGAAAATTTGAGAAAGGGATTCTACCCATGGGGAAAGGGGTTGTCGAGCAGTTACGGTAACTGTCTCGATATGTTTAACAGTAGGTTTCTAGGTACGAGGGTATGGGGTATAACTAGTGGAAGGAGGCTTCCTTTAGTTTGGTTTATCGAATCCACGACTTTTGTTGACACTCAATAATTTCTCTTGTTTCCATTGTTCCTCTTCCTTATACTTTTCCAACAACTTGGCATAATTCAGCACTTGATTGAAGTTTTCAAATGTTTTAATCTTCATTAGCTCACGGTACTTTTGAGCCAATCCTTTTACCAGTTTGACTACCAAAGCTTGCAGCTTCAGGGCTCCATCAACCAAAGCTTATACAACCATCCAACGATGATAATAATTTTCAAGTGACTCATTGGGCTTTTGACGGACTCTTTCTATGTCTTGGAGGGTTATCTCCATCTTATCATATTGTAAGCAAAATTCTTAACAAAGGCATTACTGAGAAGCTCCCAATCGGACTTAACTTTAGGCTTCAACCTCATGTACCAATCAATGGTAGTACCACGAAGAGTGGTCGAAACAAATTGAGGATGTTGACATCAGCTATCCCCATACTCTTCATGATGCGCATATATCTTTCAAGATGAGCTATTGGAGACGTAGTCCCGTTAAAAGGTGTGATGTAAGGCATGACAAAATTGGGAGGCAATAGAGCTGCTTCAGTAAGATCAAATTTGATGGTATCTACATAGGCTGCTAGACGAGTCTTTGAAGCTTGTCGCACTTTCTTAACTTCCTCATCCAATTCAGTTATCTTTCAAACTAAGTCCTCATTCACACTTGAATCCCCTGACCCTAATGGTTGACGAGTCTGCACGTAAGACTTAAAGGCATTGAAGAATTCCTCAGTTTGCAGGAGACGTTTGATCACTTCAATAGAAGGTGCCCTTTCCATGTCAGACAGTGGAAGAGAACTTTCAACAATTTCAAAAACCCGATCTAAGCGAACAGAAGTTCATTTCCAACCTTTCAAGGGAAACACGAAGTCGTTTTTTGTGCCCCACCGATCGTGCCACACACATTGGTGATGATGATGAAAGTGTAGGATTCTTCCCCATGCTTCTTTAGGCTCATAAGGGATTATCAAAAGGATCTTACATAGACAGGGTGAGAAAGATTAGGATAAATAGTAACTAAGAGCTTTAGCAATTTGCCAGGGGTTCGGTAATTTTCATTACCATGAAAGGGTGAACCTAGAGGTCAATCGCTTGGTCATTATAGCAACACCCAGTGTAGTCATGCTAATAATGTCGTTTGATATCTACAATCAGAAATGACTCTATGGTCGATGGCTTTTAATAACCGGTATGGTCATTCATTCAGGGAATGCCGAGAATAGTGTCTCACTGGATGAAGAAATGGATCATGATAAGTGTAAACAGAAACTTATTTAATAGGGATTTTAGTGTTAAAATACTCTGAATTGAATGTTATTTTATACCTTTTTTATTGGATTTCACGAGGTATATTCTTGTTTTTTATGCAAGTACAAGTTTTTAGAAAATTAGAGGTTGAATTTGCAAATTGTTGGAACATAGAAAACTTGGAGAGAAAATCTTGCAATTTAGTGTTTATTTGAGGTTAAAATGGATGCAATTAGATACGTGAAAGTTCGGGTAAAGTTCGTGAAGATTTTAAGTGTTTTCCTATAGAAAAATATCAAATCACGATCGCAACTTTAGTCACAGTCACGACTTGTCACCAATATGGATCAGAAGGAAATCAAGAAAGAATCACAATCGTGACACATTTTCACGATCGCGACCTGCACAAATTCCAGAAAATTCTTCAACAATTTTTACCGGTTGTAAGTTCATTTAACCGCCACAACAGTTTTCAACCGTCATCTATGAAAGGACACTTATCTAGAAGGAAGAGCCACGTGCCTAGGGGTGAAGAATCACAACTTTCCATTCAAGAGACATGACTTTTGTGAAGAAACACAACCTTTAATGAAGAGGCATGACTTTTTCACTTCTATATAAGAAGATTTCTCTACAAAAAAATAGATATAGATTGCAAGGAGAGCATTCTAGGAGAGTAATTTCTTGTATACAAGTGTTCTTGAGAGAAAATACATAGAGAGTTCTTTTGATTTTCTAGTCTAGAGAAGTGTTTATGAGTGAATCGATTGTTTCACGATCACTTGTAATTTCTGACAACTGTAGTTCTCTTGATAGAATGTAATTGCAAATCATACAATCAATGAAATCTTTTGTTCTTCAATTTCTTGCATTTCAAGTTTACACAAGAAGATAAAGTCCGAAAGGAACTTCATAGAATCGAGACCGGACTACAAACCAATGCAGGACTTTACTTTGGAATTGAAAACTCCCTTTGGATAGGAACATCACCATCCAAATGACTAATGACAAGGTTTGCTCTCCCGTTACTGGTTAGGCATACCTTACAACTTGGTTTGTTTTCCTACAAATACTATACTTTCACGAAGGTTATAATATGTCTATATGTTATAATGTGATTCCTGTTTCATGGTTTTAAGGAGGATAATTAAGTTTGGATTCAAATGGTTAGACTTTAAGAAATTATCTTAGAGGCTAATACAGAGTACGTGGATAATCTAAGTTGAAACTTAGTGTTTTCGTTTTCGACCTTAAGTTAAAGATACACTAGGATTGGAAAAGTTATCTAATGTGGATTCTACAGTGTTTTCATTGAGTGTTATGAATTGAGGAATCAATGTTTACAAAGTTATTTGTAAAGGATTTTTCATATACCTTTTTCAAAGACTAGATTTTCAAAAAGTACTTTTGATTTGTATATTTCTTATCTACACTTTATACCGAATTATTTCTCTCAATTATCCATCCATATACCATTTCTATTTTTTTTATTTTTACCTTGAAGTTTTAAGTCTTTCAATTTGATTTACTTTATTGCCTATCCTTCCCTGTGGGATCGATATTTTTAAAACTACATCGCAATTGTATACTTGCAGTTATAATCATTTTTCTAAATTAGTGTTTGGTACAGACAACACCTGTTCATTTTAGAACTATATTTTATTACTAATTAGAAAAGTGGTGAACAAAACACTATGGCTGAATATGGTGGTCATTCTAGGAATGCTTAACATTGTATCTCACCAAGCGAAAGGGTGGCTCGCTATGGCCACAAACGTTGGTCATTCAAGGAATGCCTAACATTGTGCCTCACTAGGCAGAAGGGTGGCTCACTATGGCCTGAGACGATGGTCATTCAGGGAATGCCTAACATTGTACCTCACTGTGCAGAAGGGTGGCTCACTATGGCCGGAGAAGGTGGTCATTCAGGGGATGCCTACATTTTTCTTGGGGATCACTCATTTTGAGTGTTTTTGGATCATTTGGGAGGATGCCATTAGGCGAAGGAACAACTTTTGTTCATTTCGAGGAAATGCCATCGAATTCATTTCAATAGGGAAATAGGGTTTGACATAATTTGAAAGATTAGATCGCCCGTGGGATGCCTTCAAAGAATGTCAATTAATCCCCTAGCGGGCGGAAGCTTTGGGTTTTCCTATTCAATCTAGGATGCAATCAGTTTTCCCTTTTAGCTCTTTGAAGCATAGGGAAGAAGGTGATTATGACAAGCAATACGACAGCATGACTGTACGAAGATGTGATTAGTATTCACAAACAATACTCGCAGTGAGAGGGAGAACTTGCGTCAAAATCGAGCCCTTGGCCTAGATATCAGGGTCTGAAATACCCAGTATTCACATTAAAAGAAAATTTGATGGCAATGACGTGATGAAAACACTTGGTTTGGAAAACAATTCAAAACTATTACTAAATAGCAAGTCATTTTCACAAAACCGTTTAGAGTCGCCACCTGGTTCAACTCACAACCAAGAATTAACATGGAAATGGGTTCGTGTGAAATGTTTACTAATGGTATCGATCCAACCTTAGTATGACATTGCATGAAATGACTCACATTATAGTGTCCCTAAGATAACTTTTATTACATGCTTTTTTTATAAAGTAGAATAATATACCCTGCGAAATCGCTTCATTAGTCGAGTGCGTGTTAGAAACACTTACAGAGTATCCTTGCATTGGTTCATGATAGTGAAATCCATGAATACAAATGAATTCTTTTAGATGCATCAATCAATGCAATTAAGTTGAGCTTAGGAGCCAGTAACCCTCAATTTACCTTTATTACGGTTGGGTTCTTTCGATGGGCCGGTTTGGGACCGATTGTGCAGTAGTCTGGGAGACCTTTGGCAGAACTCCGGGTTGTATTTTGGTGATATCCTAACTTGGCAGGATCTTAGTTCTGGCAGAATCTTGACTAGGGTCGATGATTTAAGAGAAAATACCAAGCTATGAAGGCTATAAAAGGGTATAGGAAGTGAAATCTCTACGAGAATTTTGACAGGGTTTCGAGAGGATTGGTACAGTCAAAGGTCCTAGACCGGATCCTCGACTATCCAGTAATGGTTTTCCTAAGATGCAGGGCTTTGGGAGAAGTCAGTCGATGCCCAAGTACTAGGGTCTTTCGACATCTTTAAGGTCAGTTTTCTAAGGGAAAGACTCAATCGAGATGCCTTGAAGAGGACTTAGGATGGCTTTAGAAAGATCGGAAATGCCTTAGAATGGCTTTAGAGAGGGATTTGTGTGTCTTCAAGTGAAGGGAAACACTTGAGAGGTGGTTTGGAATGGTGGGGGGAGAGGCTTTTTTATAGCCATCTTGGGGGAGGTAAATAGCTAGCCGGCCAAATTCACCCTAGGCTGAATTTGGCTGATCGGCTGGAACTAGCCTATAACCCTTTGTATAGGTGGTAAATACCTGATCGGCTAATTAGCAGGTCTTCTAGAAGAAGCCACATTGCAGTCATCTAATGAACCAACTAATTGCCATGTGTGGGTGAATTTTTGACTTTCTGCCAAATCCTTTCGGTAGAATTTTTGACAGTTGTCGGGTTTTCTGGACTTTCAGGCGTCCATGCTCCAATTTCAGATTTTCTGGAATCAGGGTTTTGGGTGATTTCCGGGCTTTCGAAATCAAGATTTGAGGAATTTTTGTGGAATCAAGATTATGAAGTTTTATGGAATTCCAGGGTTTTTCTAGAGTCTGGGCTCATGGATTTTCTTGAGTCAGATATCTAGGTTTTCTGAAGTATGAGCTAGGGGATTTTCGGATGCACAAATCAGTCTTATGCTGGCTCTGATCAAAAGCTTGCCCATACCTGGAAGCAGGTTAAATTTTCATCATCGGGTAGGGTGGAACGTGCTTACACCGTTCCAAAAAAATATTATGATGCTATGAAATCTTAAAACTAGTTATTTAGTAATTGATTTCATCAACAGTATCATAAATTCATGTTCGATATAATATAATATTAGGTACCAGAAAAATTGCGGCAACACCAGTGCAAAAGGAACGATATCGTCCTATGTAAGCATTGGATATTAAGCCAACTAGTAGAACTAGAATAGGTTTCATATGTACCACATGACTCCATACTTTTTCACCCAAAGTGTGTTTAAGATAGTCATTGTTTACTATTTGTACGGCCACAGTTACAAAGGTTACACATCCTGAAGTAGCTGCTGTGATATTTCAATTTCTGTCAACATGATTAGTTTATACATTTGAATTTCTAGCCATATAAAATAAGTAGTCACCTAAGATAAGAACGCTTAACAGTACACCAAAATTGGCTGTTGTACCATTGTTTTGATTTTCTACGCAAAATACAAAAAATTATACATAATAGCATGTATATATATAGCTGAAGAAATCTTCACACAATATTAAGGAATAATTAAAAGTTATAGAGTTTAGGTTATATTGATAGTATAAAATTACCTATCGTTTCAAGTAAAGCATCATGGTTTCTAAAATAATTGTCCATCCCTCAGATTTTTTTCTAATGAAGAAAAATATGGTAAGAGGAGAGTAAGAAAAAGAACTTTATGATGGGATTGGATGTGATATTAACTAATCTTATTCATCAATTATGCTCGAGATGAATATTGTAGTAGACGGGGCGAATTTATAGGACTATAATACTGTAGATGAATAATTGTAGTAGATGAGGTCATTTATCACAGGTCGGGTTGTGTTAGATGGATCACTTAGATAGAATTACCTCATACTTTCTATTGTATGTTGGTTAATTATGATTTTAATATCATTGTAGTTTTACGCTTATAGTGCAACTAAAAAGATATGTATTATTACGTGTTTATTATGGATAGTTGGCTACAAACAAAATTATATTAATTTCAAATTTCCTCAATTTTGTATTCAATTAATTAATTTTTTATTCGAGTTCAAAAATTATTAGCAAAATTATTGCCCCTTTAAGTGACAGATTTAGGATCGAAATTAGAGTGTGGCACTCCAGCCGACGGCCAGTGATAAATTTTAGCAACAAATAAAGTTTGGTCTTTTGCATAAATATCTTTATGAAGTTTGTTTTAAAAGAATATGTTTATGGTTTCAAAAGTAAGCAGAACATGTTTCTTAAAATTTCAAAACTACATTTTAGAAGGGTAATGTTGACTATTTTGAAGTGAAATTTTGTACCTTTCTTTGATAAAAGTACAATATACATTAGTCATAAATTTTAGAACTTTACTGAGAAGTAAAAATATTTTTATTAACTACAAATTTAAGAAAATCATGATAAAATAAAATATTCTCAAAAACTATTTAAATCTTGGAAAATAATTTACGAATAGTGTAGTTAACATATAGGAATTTCGAATTATCAAGATTTACACTTAAAACGTGTGCAAAAGATGGATTTTCCATCCAACAACCATTAAAGGTTGATGTGGCAAGGAGCAATCTTATCCAATCAATGTTTAAACCCATCATCCCTTAAACTCTAACACAAATATCCAAATACCCAACCCAACATATCCCTCTTGACCCCTTATCTGACAATGACCATATCGACTACCGCTAATTTCTATCCACTTCCGGCTATTTAAACTACCGTTGTCTCCTCCAGATCTCGCCGGTGAACGTGATTTTGTTTTTTCCCCTTCACCAAATCTCATTTTTCTGTCCAGATCTCCCTTTTCATCGCTGATTTTCATCTTCACTGGTTTAACCTCGACTACGGGTTTTTCGTTTCCCATCATTTATCGTTTTCCCGAGAGAAAGTCACCGAAAAATCTCGATTTTCTGTCCAGATCTCCATTTTCATCACTGATTTTGTTTTTCCCCTTCACCCAATCTCGTTTTTCAGTCTAAATCCCTTTACACATGCGTTTCCCAATGATAACCGGTCGATTCAAGGTTAGATCTGTGTTCGTTTTTTTATTTCTATTTCAGATCTGATCTGATTTCTCCCACGGAATCGCTTTCTCGACGAGAGAGGAAGGGAGAGAAGAGGAAACTAGTGAGATTAGGGCAGTTTGAGGTTTTTTCGCCGGAAAAGTGAATGTGCCAGCAGAGTGGGGGCGGCGGTTTCTCATTCGTTCTCAGCGGAGTGGGGGCGACGGCAACAGTGAAGGTTGGAGAGGGAGAACTAGGGTAGATGAATGAGAGAGTATATGGATTAGGATTATGGGTTAATGGGTTAGGATTATGGGTTAATGGGTTAGAATTAGGATAAATGGATTTTTAGGTTAAAAAATGGAGTTTTCCCATTTTATCCCTTACCACGTCATCATTTAACGCTCCTTGGATGGAAAAGTATGTTTAAATAACGATTTGAAACATCAGGGTTGTTTATGAAAAAATTTAAACCTCAAGTTTGTTTTTGAAAAAGAGGAAAACCTCAAAACAAGCAAATCAAAGCGGCAAATCAAAACAAAAGTAAACCTACGGTTTCATTTCATACAGTTGCGGAGGGAGGGGAAGCGGGCGGAGTTGGGGACTCGAGACTACCGGACAGCGGTGGAGGAGTCGAGAAGTCGGCGTGAAGGGAAAGAAGGGAAAACGATGACGAGATTGGAGATTGATTGAAATAGGGATTGAAGGGTGTTGGAGGCAGTGTTGTTCGTGTATTGACGATGGACGGCTCATTTGGATGAAAAAATCCCGCCATTGTTTTCATTTTGTATTTTTTTCCTCAATTTAGTAGAAATTTAGGTGACATTGGTTTACTATTAATTTACATTACTAATCTTTCCGATAGTAATTTACATTACTATTAATTTACATTAGTAATTCATATAACTAATGAATTAGTTTTTTACAGTTAAATATTTAACTAAAATTTTAAAATTTACATTATTAATATTAATATTATCTATATTTTAATTAAAATATAGAAATTAAAATTACCATTTTTCACTATATTTTTTTAAGGAATTTTTAGATAATAATAAAATATTTTTAATCTACGGTAAAAGCATTTTTTTTTTAACAAAATTAGCCTCTATTAAACGATGTAGTTTTAGGGTAAGGGATTTGCTTTGAAAAAAATTACTTATGTAGGGATTCAAACACTCTACCTTTACATCAACAAATCAAAACTTAACCATCCAAGCCATCTTTACAAGTTGTTTTATGTTAATAGTTCCCACCTTTAAATACTTTTTCTGCCGATATTTCTACATAAAGGCAAACTTATGTTACCAAAATTAGCTTTTGCCATTTTCTTAAAGTCAAATTTATGTTACCAAAAATAAGCTTTTGCCAATCTCAACAAAGTGTCAATATAATGTATTTTTCTTTCTTGAATCATAACACTTATAGGGCAACATTCCACTTTTTTGTTGCCATAGCCACTTTATGTAGTGAGAGGTTTTTTATGTTATCCCTAAAAAACCTATAATTTTTTAAAAACATTTATTGTGATCAACCTTTTTTTGCTAACTTTTATTATTACAAGCATACTTTTATATAATATTGTTTCTGAAAAAAAAAGCTGAAACCACAAAGTTCACCATTATAAAGGTATAAATTATAATTTCACTTTTGATAAAAAAAATTGGACTGCTCATAAAACTTGTTAGACTCTGATTTTGATAAATATAATTGTAGCATCGAGATTTTATTCGGACTCGACATCTAGAATCATTTTAAGCCAAGTTTGAAGACAATTCAGAAGTTGATCACGAAGAAATTGAATCCGCCAAAAATTTGTCGAACAGAAAAAAGACTAAAATAAAAATTCACCACCAAAACCCCGTCATTTTATCGCCAAAACCCCACCATTTTTCCTTAAATATATCCACTTTTAGGTTAAAATGAAATTTAAGTTAGCTTTGGGCCGATCCATTAGTAAAATGCGCCAAGATGGGCAAAAGCCGTCAAACTCTGTCAAAATCGGTCAAAAACAAGCCAACGCGGGTAGAATCGGTCAATTCGGCTAGAGTTTTCAAGTTTTATTTGGACTCGTAAATGCTCTCCTATGCTTGCATGTGTGAACACTCGATTTTTCGGCTCAAAAAGTTTGGTCGAAGCACACAACGCAGCTCCGGTAAAAGTTTCCAGAAGCATGCCAATATACCACTTAAAACGTCCGCAACGGAACAAGGATCACAGAGCTGATCTCAGAATAATTTTCGGAGGTCCGAAATTCCTGAAAATCGCGAAAAACGCGAAATATTACAGCGAACTTGTGCGTCCAGGCAGGTGGCGGTCCCGACGCACGTGTGTTCAACCCCCTTTTCTTCCCATTTTGACTATAAATAGTCCCCTCAGCCTCAGTATTCAGGAACCCAGCTATTCGGAGCACTAGCCTTTTCTCCTTCTAAGTCCTTATTCGATCCTTTCGAAGCTTTCTGTCTGTCGAATCGAGTCTTTAATTTTGAATTGCATTTGAATTGCTGCCCGATTATATTTGAACTTAAACTAAAGTTTAATTGAATTAATCTGGATTTGACGAGCGGTTGCAAAGCGAACAAGGTATGATTCTCTACTCCCTTCTCTTTGCATATCATTCATCTCCGGTCTAAAAAGGCCATTCTTATCACCTAAAGCGGTCAATTAAGGAAACCTTAAATTTGAGCTAGGTAATCAATCAGTCTTTCGGCATAAAGCCGCCTAACATGGAATTAAACCCTAAAATGAATTTAGGTCTACCCACAATTAATCAACTTTTGACATAAAATCACACCACTTCAACTAAACCCTAAAATGAATTTAGGTAAACAATCACATTACATTAAAGCCTTCAAAAGAAGCATTCAGACTTAAAGTCTATAAACTAAGTTGGTAAAATAAACCCAACACTCACATTCATGCATAAAGCATCCTTTGCCTTTCAATAGGCATTCTTCCGAACTACATTGACTTTGATTTCCCTATTCAATATGGGATATGTAGGCCAATCTGTAATTAATTACGGGTTTCAAGTCAAATAACTAAAAAACAACTCTTACCTGCATCACATTTAGTCCAACACAAAAATCATGACATGTTCCCCGAACCCTTCTCTGGTTACATTTTTAGGGTTTTCTTAATTGACCTGT
>CAOJBJ010988393.1:0-11320 GCA_948291685.1 Euphorbia celastroides | reverse complement strand
TGTGTTTCATGACCTCCGGCCTTACTCCTTCCATATCATCATCTGTCCAGGAAAAGGTGTGCTGCTGCTCCGAGAGCACGGCCTGGATAGCGCTTTTTGGAGCATCACTTAGGTTCTTTGAAACTTTGAGAGATCGACCGGGGGATATCACGAAAACTTCCAACTCATCAACTGCTTCGGCCCTTTCCTTGCCCCCCGGGCTACCCTCCCCAAACGGGGTCTCCGGTCGGCATTAGCTTCCTTGGACTGGACGGCCGGAGTAACCACGGCATTAGCTTCCTCGGGCCGGACCGTTCATTCAACTGGAGATTGTCTCAAGGATGCTTTCATGTTTTATATGTTGAGGACATTCCTCGGGGCGGGTGTAAAGACCACCCGGAGTCACGAGGCCGCCCGGAAGATGTCTTTTGTTATAAACACGCTTCTCGGGCCGGAAATATCAGCTGCCGGAGGTCAAGGTTCTCGGGCCATTCTTTTGGCTGTGGAGGTTATCAGTTATTTTCATTGGTCCCTAAGTGAGATGGAAAAATGGGTCAAAGGAGAGGTGAATTGCTATGGAAAACAAAACTAGACGATTTAAAAACTTTATTGAAACATGCAGAGTGATGAATGAGGCATGCGCATTACTGAAAAGCAGTAAAATGGGATGCTGGTAGAATACAACGTACCACTTAGATGAAGATGTTCTATGGCTGAAAGAAAAACTTCACTTTGACTAATTTTAAGATTCTGCCGGTAGATGTGTGTCTGTTGGATGGCATGTTTTTGAACCTTAATGTGTTTTCCACTTTTGTTTTCTCCAACCCAATTTATTAAAAAATGATTGTGATCTGAGTGTTTTAATCAAACAGAGAGATTTCAATAGAATTCTGGTGTGAGCTGAAATATTTAAAATGGAAGTGAAGGATATAATGTAAGAGATTTCGAAACTGTGATTTATATAGGTCCAAACACCACCTACTTTAGTCTTCATAAACACCATTTAAGATTCAGTCCACTAAATAACGATATACCTCTAATAGGTGGAGAAAACGTTTACACGTAATGAATACAACAACTAATAAGTCACGTACATCTCTTTCAAAGAAATACAAGCTTTTTAAGAAAAGATTTGCTTGCCATTGAAATCCGCTTTTGTTTTGAAATTGGCGTACGTACGTTGTGATTCAAGCTTGGAGACATTTATAGGCAATGGAGATATTAGTTGTAGTATTCATTAGATATAGTCAACAGAGACTTTTTGCAAAACTATATATGGTTCTGTATATCAGTTCGCCCGAATTTTCCAAGTTTCATGCAATATGTCCTCCGGACAAAAATAACGTCAGTTGGTTGTGACTGAAGATGGCAACGGGCCGGATCCGGCCCGGATCCGTTTGAACCCGACCTAGATCCATTTCAAAAAGTTGGACCCGGATCCGTCCTGGATGGAACTTCAGGATCCGGATTCAGATCCAGACGGATCTTACGGATACGGATCCGGATCTGGGTCCAAAAGGGTCTTTTATAAATTTGATTAAAATTAAACAATTTTCATAATAATCTAAGCTAAACAAAATACACACATGTTCACAATATAAGCATCATTAGTTGACAAGGACCGCACCTACAAACCTACATATCAACGTTTTTATTCTAGTTTCACAATATATTCTACAACTTTCCTTTAAAATACCAGCCCACTAAATTTTATAATCATGTTTAACCTATTGGAAACGAGCTATTTCAGCAAAAGAATATTGAGGTTTCAGTAATCCCTAATCCTCGTGATGGCAACAAAAAGGACGATTTATGAAAATAGCTAGGACGATTTATTCAGACTCGTGATTAGTGTTGGAAATGGAAAACAAAAGAATATTGATTAGTGTTGGCAAAAGGACGAAGATGATTAGGCACCATTCACAAGAATTTTTTTTCTCAGAAATATTGGAATAAATAAAGCAAGCACTGGATATTCATACAATTACAACTAATTATACTGGTTTTGTCTGCATTTTCCAGCAATTCATCCAGGTTTGAGAAAGTTTGCTTCTTCGCTGAAAGCTTCAATCATTAAGCTAGCAAAAAGAGCAGTTTTATATTATTATATAAAAAAAAAAGAAATAAGTATTGGTCAATGAAACTATCCAAGAGTGAGAATATACACATAACTGCTTTTATAAATTCACTCATACACCGATAGAAATGTGGAAGTGGGTTGGAAAGCTGCAAAAAAACAAATCCAAAGTAGCAAAAGACAGAAAACAACACATGAAAATGGATCTGTAATTTTATAGACGGGTCCGGACCCAGATTTGAGTCCGTCTATAAATACCCGTCTTGGATACGGATCCGTCGGATCTAAATTTTTTAGATCCAGATCCGTATAAATGGATCCGGATCCATAGATTCGGGTCGGATCCAGAATCCGCTGCCATACCTAGTTGTGACTAGTGAGCTAAAATAAACACTTGTCTTTTGGCAGTCAACTCTACCTTTCGGTAATTGTCTTGCCTAAACACACTGCTTGGACCTTAATGCCAGTATTAGTCATGATATAGACCTTTATATTGGATAGATGCTTTTTCTTCTTCTTCTTCTTCTTCTTCTTCTTCTTGTTCTTCTTCTTCTTATTATTATTATTATTATTATTATTATTTGGATTCAAAATTTCTAATACCTCTAGCTATAGCTATATGTCTTCGGATACTTGTACTCACTCTGAGTGTAATTTTAGTATGGCGAAAATTCTTGGATATTATGATTATCAAAACTTGCTCATTTACTCCGAGCAAGGCTTCTAACATTTTTCAATTTTAATATTTTATTGGATTTAAACTTAACTATTGTAAATTCTATATCAATAAAGAATGCACCTAAATGTGAAATTTAGACATCTTCATGTAAGCCAGACTTGAGAGATGAGATGTAGATAACTTAAGGATGTAAGATGGACTTGAGAATGACTACGCATGTCCGGCCTGAAAAAGAATTAAGTTCTAAAGTTTGGGCCATATCGGACTTACGGTTGATACTTTTAGTAGATAAAGTCTTGAATCTGCCCCGCCCAACAGAGATATCAAATGTTTTACAAGAGTTGAGAACAGCTATTTGGTGTGCATTAGTATGAGAGGCTTTGTTGGTAAAGGTTGTTATATGCATGACTTGCAATTAAAACAAAATGCTTGTTCTCAGTTTCGTTTCGGTAACAAACTAACAATCGCAGTTTACTGAAAATAAGTGAGATGTTATATGTTGATGGATATGGGGACATGTTAGAGATAATCTTTCTAGTTCATGTTTGTTTTGAATTTTGAATATTCTCCATTAGAATTGATCCATATGCTAGTATAACACATTGTTGTTTTGGACTGAATATATCCAAATCTCATTGAACTTGTCCTAATAGTCGCTCAGTCTCCTAAGTTTTGAAAGTTCCTCTTACTCGCCTGCCTAATGTTTTGAAAAATGTACCGGTTTTCTTTCTTTGACTTGAAAAAAATGCATGTGTTTGCTCTTAAAATGATTTTGGTTTTCTCTTACAAAATATGCGCATTTTGCTTATTGGATAAGTGTTTTTACCTTTAAATTAGTTTGACTCACTATTTGAAGCAATGGTGAAATAAACAAATCATATAATTTAGCTGTTGAAAAGAATGTAAGCATGCCACACAACTTGGGATAATAAAGGATGTGCATCCATTCAGGCTTTTCTTTGGCTTTGTACAGGAGGAAATTGGGTGGCTTTGAACAATGTATGAGCCGTGGCATTGAACCATAAGACAATTAAGTGCTTCCAAGTCAATATTCACAAACATATTTAAACATGGCAAACTAAGAAAATTGAGAACGAATGCAAAGAATTTTCATTTTAATTGAATAAACTTTTAGTTGTGCTCGTAACTCTACATTTCCTGACATCGATCACAAATACATCAGCTTTAAAATTCATGGTGTATTTTTTTCTCCGGTTTTCTTTAAACAAATCTATAAACTATTCTGAATGCCCAATCGGAAACGAAGATATCCATATCTGCACAGCACTCAATACCCGACGGGCAGAAGGAAAGAACCGAAACTCGCTAATATTACACATCTCACCAAATATCTGTACACATTTAACCAAAGGGGGTTGAAAATTTTCACTAATTCACTTCTCATTTTCCCCCACCATATTTTCGCCTCCTCAAATTCGAACAGGCAACCCGAAATTCTGGTACGTCCTAATCTCCCCTCCAAGGCCAGCTGTCACCATCACCATACCATAGGCTGCAGAAGTCTTTTGGTTCACCCCACTGCAAAAATCAAAACTACCGCCAGGGGTTCGGCTCTTAGCCCGGGTGGCTAAAGTCAACTTTTCCTCTGGCCACGTGGCTGAAATTCTATCAAAGAAATAGCCGTTGGTCGCGCTGCAAATGATTCCATTCAAGGGACTATTACTACACCCGGACAACGTCTGCGAGCCGTCCTTGCTGCTTAGATCTTCGACAGGTGTCGACGGGTGATTGGCCATGGAGACTTGGTCGAGATGGGGATCGAGCCTGGTTTGGTATGCCAAGAAGGGATCTTGGAGAGGCCAGGTGTCGGCCATGCCGGGCCACGGGATGGCCATAGACACGTCTTGACAGTGGAAATGCTCGTAGGAGCGGGTCACTGTCACCCCTTTGCCTCTGCTGGGTCGAGAATCTGCTTCATGCTTCCACACGTACACATAGGAATCCTCACTGGCAGACACCACATATTTCCCATTTGATGTGAGGGATGCTGAAATCGGGCTGTTTGCAGTGCGGAATCCTGTACACCATTATTATCAGATTAATCTCTGCAGATGGAGATTAATACACACAAATAATTGAGCTTAAGGCATCTTGCAGAGCTACAGTTAGTAATGCTAGACAAAAAGTACTCGAGCTTTGATCATAATACACGATTAGGAACAGTTTGCAGTCTTGAGTCAGTTGAACAACTGATTTCTTAACTTCTAACGATTTATATTGCAATCTCCTGGGGTTAATTATCTATACTATTCACCTCAAAACCTACTCAGGGCCAGTTCGAAATTGCTTTCCCGTACAATTGTTCCAGAAAACTCCATTTTCAAGCTTTTCCTAGAAGCGGCAGATTTTGGTCTTCGGAATGCAATATTAAACAATCCTTAAATGATTAGTGTGAAGGGTCAAAATGTGTTGTGCAAGACCAACATCTATTGAAAGTTTGTAGAGGACACATTTTGGGACAACAGCTAGGAAGCAATCTGAAACACAACCTTAATGGCATGACATGATGCAGGGTTATCTAAAAGGTCTAAGAAGCTCCAAGAGTTTTGTTCAACAATATGGTGAAATGAGAGAACACAGTCAAACAAATTAGACAAGCTTTACTGAGGTATTGGCTTCACATTAATAAAGAACACTGACACAAAAGAAGAGATATGCTAGGTTATGCTCGCACACCTACCTTTGAATTTGTGTACCAAATCAACGCCATCAATAACTCGAATTCGAGAATCTGCTGATGTGATTAGCACTTCTGATGAACTGCCCCGGGAAAACTGTTGGATATATTTGGTCAAATATTTTAAGCAATCACAGTAACAGGGGGGACAGGGAAACAATTGCAAATTGAAATGTACTGCCCGAAACATGAGAGGTAGGCTACCTGGAAACCTGTGATTTTTTTGAGGTGGGCTTTTTTCTTCTTATTCTGCAGATTTATTTGACATTTTTGTTGCAGCTTATTCTCTGAAAAGGACAAAAGGGTAAAAAGCTTATGAGCAACATGAACCTAAACAACCAGAAGAGACAGTGAGATTTCTATAGAAGTGTACCGGATGCACTGTATAAACGGCAGCTTCCCTTGTATGTTCCGACAAGTGCACCCTTCAAGAGGCATGAAATCTCAATACAGCACAACAAAAGGTATTTTACATATTGTAGAGAGTTCGATAAATAACAAACCTGGCCATCAGGAGTATAACAAGCAGCAGTGACCATCTCATGCAGATCACTCCAGTCCACCACTTGATGATCCGGAATGCTCCATATGCGCACCTTTGCATCCAGAGACCCGCTTATAAAGTATCGATCATCCACCGGATTAAACTGAATGCAAGTTACTGCGAGAACCAAAATTGAGGTTGAATTAGTTCCACGACAGGGAAGTAAGCTTTGAAGCTAAGTATTGAGAATGACCACAAATGAGCAAAATAAACTTACCATAGTCACTATGGGAGAATGTCTTTAAACAAGTGTTGCTAGACAAATGCCACAGGCGTACTGTTTTGTCCATAGAAGAAGAAAGCAGATGCTGTAGACAAAGCATGAAGGATTGTCAGTCTTATAAAAAGTTTTCTGAACTCAAGCTTAAAATGTCCAACTCAAAAAGTGAAGTAAGAAAATGTTTCTCAAAGGAAAGAAAATTTTCCCAAGTCTGCTTAAAATATTAGTGCTGTCAAATAGTAGATCCCCGTATAGAATGCTATAAAAGATTGAAATTCTTTGCATTAAGTTATATAATGAACACTCCCTGAGATATGCATAACTAATTAACAGATTTAAACAGAGCTTTTCAGATGCAATAACTATTGGAATTGAATTTGGTAATATCTAAACTGCATGACGACTAAAAGATTCAAAAAGAAAATGAATAACAGGATACAATTATTGACAGAACCCCAAAGCAAGCAAAAAAAAATTCAATTTAAACTCAAATGAAGCCTTGACAAGAAAGAAAAAGAATCAGGTCTCCTGTTCCCCACTTCGGTGTGCAGATATTGAGAAATTGATCACACTCGAGTAGCCACTCCATACATTTATAGATAAGTTCTTTCCACAAAATCCACTTCTTATTCCTAAGTGTCAAGCTCAACCATTTTTCAAAGTTTCCTTTTTCAGGTAGAGACAAGATGAGCAAGCCAACTGTTTTAGCAGTCAGCAGCGCCACTCCAAATGTAGATCAAGGAAGGAATAGTGCCACAACAAAAAAAACGCGTACACTAGGAAACTCACCACCGACAACATGAATATCAATACATACTTCACATGCTTTCACCAATCAGGGAAACTCACACTACATGCTTCCTTAATGCTACAAAGTAGCACCAAATTCAAACTTAAGGCTTTTCGAGTTTCCATAGCCTCCAAAGTCGTGGAAAAAAAGTTCTGTTTGATGCTGCACCTATGCCTACCTCTCAATAATTCATTTGGACAGCGGATTACAGAAATAAGATACGACACTGTACTTTCGTCACAGTTGCAGAATACATTATTATTAATTTCTCAGCACTGCGTTAGACAAAGCAAGTAGTTTCATCGATCCAAAATATTAAATAGTGATCCTACTAATAGAAAACTGCTAGATAATCAAGTCTTCAATCATCAAATTCGTCATCAAGCTAACATATTCCTCATCTTCATTAGGATCACTCTCAAATGCTCCTCCTCCTCCTTTGGTTCTAGTGGAGCTTCATCAATCATTAATGAAAATAATTGATCTTCAACAAGATAGTGATACTTTCCCTTTATGTTGAATAAGTATGATAATTACTGTTTAGTTTAGATTTTATAATCATTCATACTAAAATAAGGTTTACAAATTTCGAGTAGATATTAAATACTTAAAAAAACATACAAGAAAATGCCGAACTAAGAAAGGTCAGTATATAAATTATCAAAGTTTCTGTCTCGGTCTAGTGTAAATAAGACGAGGTATCCGACATAGTGTATCAAGTTAGATTTATATCCACAATTGCCTAGCAGTATTTCAACTACCCACAGACAGACGAATCGACTAAATGCCGAAATACATCAGCTAATAGATCATTGATTGTCCAGCTCCAGCAATCCAGGAAAACCAAAGATAGAGACAAATTATTCTACAATCAGACAACCCTATGCAGTCACTCTAAACAATATTGCAGAGTCTTGCGCGAGTCAATTCCACAACAATATATTTCAAAATTTTCAACTGTTAAGCCTATGGACAAGAGCAATGAAGGAACACATAACCGAAATAACACAATACATAATCTAAAAGGGAAACAGCAACTGACCTGGGACTTAGACCATGAAAGGTCAAGCACATCATCTCGATGCCCTCGAAAGGATCGAATGGGCTTATCAGTTAGTGCAAACACAGTTTCAGGCACAAGTATATGGTCCAAGCTCACAGATTTCCTACTAATAGACGATCGCCCCCTCCTTTTCTTCTCACAGTGCCCTTCAGCAGTTGGGGACAGCAAAGAAGGTTCAGGCGACCCATTTGCTCCAAAGAGAAAGTTAAAATTCATATCCTCTGGTTTATCAATCAAAAATTCCCCTTTCCTATCAGACTCTGTAACTTGCCATACATGGATCACACAATCCTCCCCTGCACTGGCTAGATATCTCCCATCTAAACTGAACTTAATACTCCAAATGGATCCATTATGCGGCTGAATCTCCTGGCTCTTGTAAAGACCACTTAACTCCTTATAGGATTGCCCATATTGCCTAACCCTAACTCTCTCAGGGCCATGAAACGAGACATCTTGGCTGTCATCTGTTGCAGAGCTCGATCTTCGCCCTCCCTTTTCAGATCCTGTGTCCCTCTCATCACTGCTTCGCCTCTCTTTTTGCCCCTTAACACTAGTGGCCACGCTTTTGATGCTCTTGAACCAGCTGCCCTTCTTTTTGTGCTTTGAAAACCCGCTTCCAATTCCTCCATTTGTGTTCGAATCGAGGATTTCTCTGTTTCCTTCTTCTACATTTTGTCTCCTCATTAGCTCTTGCACAATTGGCGAGTGCCCAACAACGCTGATTTCGAACTCTTCCATCGTTAATTTCCTCCCTGTACCAACTTCTTCCAGTTTGTTCCAAGTGCCGTCTTCTTTAATCTCGTTAACCACAAACTCTGTACCATTATCGAGGTTCTTAATGGTGCACGCTTGGGTTGGGGTTGTAGCTATGGGATCGAGCCCTAGATCCCCACCACAACCGAATCCCTCCACGAGCTCTCCCAAATTCGAACTTCCGTTCAAATTAGAGTTTGAATTCGTGGAATCAGATCGATTTACTTCCATTTTCTTACCAGACGGCGGCTTATTGAGAGAAGATGCAGCGGTGGCCTTTTTGCAAACGGCATTACTGCTGTCCTTGTCGTTTGCGTCGCGATTGGAGTTGCAGTTATTTACATCGATTGAATCATGTGAAAGAATCCGAGGAGAATAACAAGAAACCAAAGAAGAAGAGGAAAAAGAATTGAAATCATCATTACATTTGTCGCCATTATCATCCCGATCGGCTCTGGAACCACCGCCGTCTGATTTCGATCGGACGACGACGCCGGAGCAACTGGGACCCGGCTGATCCGGAGTCAAATGATCCAACCGAGAGAGAGCTGGGTCGGCGCTGAGACCCATCTGAAGGAGCAACCGCTGGCGACGCTCGGAGACGGATTCCGGCTCAGAGATCCAAACATCGTACTTGGATACACCCATCGGAAAATTGGGGACAGGGAACCAATGATCATTATCATTCAAAGGGGAGTTAGAACTGGAATTGGAGTGGGTCGGGTTCGGGTCAGGATCGGAATCGGAGTTGGAAGCAGAACAAGAACAGGACGAGGACGCAATGCGATCGAGCGATTCGTAAAAATGCTCGTCTTCTTCTTCTTCTTCTTCCTCTTCCTCCTCCTCCTCTTCTTCCTCTTCTTTATTTCGGCCTCCGTCTTTATGCTTAGAGTAGCTGCTCCTGCTCATCTCTTGGTCATTGTGCGAAATCCTCAGAGGGGGCACTTCGATTCCATGAAAAGGAAATCAAAGAAAGGGAAATGCCCGAGGGAATTGCAGTTATTTTGGTAAATGGGGATGCAGTTGGGGGGGAGAAAGGGAGGGTCTTTGGGGGATTGGGAGATCGGAGAGGACAGATCCGATGAGAGAGAGGGAAAGAAGGGAACGGAGCCCTATGGGAGATAGAGAAAGCGGTAGGGAGAGTGTATGTGTGTTTTGTGTTTTGTCTTTGGACTTTGTTTCTCATTCTTGTTTTTTTTTATTATTACTCCCTTCACTACTATTCCAGTGGGAAAGTTGAGTTTCTTTTGCTAAAATGCAATTTGAGAAAGAGGATTACATGTTCGTCAATCCTAATTTGGCATTTGGAGGAGTACGCATATTTTACATTTCGAGTTAAAAGAGGGTTTCATTTTGACATTACGTTATATACTTTGAGATTAATATCAACGCAAAGAGTGAAAGAGGGTTTCATTCTAATATTACATGCAAAAATTTGAGGTTTATGGTTCAAGTTGGTATACCTATTTCAAAATAAAAGTTAAATCGGTTTACCGATTTTGTGCTAGAACTAAAAATCGGTATACCAAACTTAAAAAAATATATACTAATTTAAGTTTTTTAAAAAAATGGTTGAAAATGTATCAATATGGATTTTGTTTTAAAGATAAATATGTAACGAACAAAATATTATAAAAGTTAGTGTCGAAAAAAGTAACGATTCTAGAAGATACGGTCGTTTTAAATTATAGTTACCAAATTAATTAGGAAAGAGATAGTGAAAACCACTTTTTTTGTCATTTATGTACTCTTAAAGAAATTTATATATTCTTAAAAAAATTAATCATATTTAGATATACTTAAATTCCACTTAATTTTTAGAATATCTATTATAATTCTTCAGAATTATATTGTGATTTTAATTAGTCTAGATTAAATTCACATACAGTAGAATCTCGATAAAGTAATATTCGATAAAGTAATATTCTTGCTAAATTAATATTTTTCTCTGGTCCCGACTTGCTCTGTTATATTAAATTTACATTCAATAAAGTAATATTTTCGCTAAATGAATATTTTTTCCCGATTTCAAACATATGTATTTATAGATAATTTTACCGTAAATCTGTAAGATGAACGTATTAGAATTTACATTTAGTCTAAAATCCCAAGGAGTCATACAGCCGTGTATTTTTGTGCAAACTAATTTTTATAAATAATATTATATCACTCTTTATCGTTTAATTTGGGAAATGAAATCAATAAATAAAAAAAAATGTTATATTATATCTCTATTATCAAAAAGTAATATATAATTGAGAGAGATTTTAAAGTGATTTTGTTTTTTTCAAAGTAAGTTTACTTTGCTCATATTCACCATTAGATAAGTGAGCTCCACTTTAAATGAGTGGGTTCCACCACTTAATTTAATGATGAGATGAGTAGAGTAGGTTTTACATTGAAAAAAACAAAGTAATGATAGCCTTCATCTATAATTGATTATAAAAAAAGTAATGTATTATTATATTATATATATGCGTATAGTATTTATAATATTTTGTAATAAAATTTTAA
>CAOJBJ010988123.1:0-10403 GCA_948291685.1 Euphorbia celastroides | reverse complement strand
ATGCAAGCCTGCCCGAGTAATCCTCAACGATACTCTCGGATTGAATGCATTCGCCATGGGTGTTAGTTCTATAGCAAAAGATGATGCTAATGAGAATAATTGAAGTGATCAGATGTGGAAGTGAACTAATCATTTTCATCGTGATGCACTTCAACTCAAGGTTATGAAACTATTACTTCTATAATGAAAGAATTTATAGAATAGTCAGTCAACACAAATAGTGACTTGTGTTGTGTTACGTGTAGATTTTTTCTGATGGACAAAGAGTGCGTGTGGAAAATTTTGATGCCAATTAAGAGATTGTCGTTATGGTTTCAATTCCTGCTTTGACTTAATTCATGCTGATCGTAAGAGATTGTCTCATGTTTGGCGTGCAATCTTGAATTGTTGTGTGCAAAGGGAGGAAGTTTGGAAGCATTTTTGTAGTCTTGTTTCATTGGAAATTGGGAGTGGGAATTTAGCTTTATTTTGGCATGACAATTGGACGGCCAATGTCTCGCTATCTTCTCTTTTCTCTGATTTGTTTGCCCTTTCGAATATGAAGCTTTGTTCGGTTGTTCAGGGATGTTCGCTTCTCTTTGGTAACCAGACCTTTCGTCGGCCCCTTTGGAAGCGTTCACTTCGAATTTCCTCCCAAGCCAGATGTTTGGAGCTGCGGAATTGGATTGTGTCTTCTTGCCCTGCGTTATTCCCTCCAACATCTGGGTTTTTGCCGATTGGTGCTGGCATGTCTTCGGCTTCTTCTTCGTCGGGCCTGTTGTTTTCAGATCAAGCGGATTCCTTTTCTTGGTCGGCTAGTATTGATTCTGAATTTTCGATCGCGTCTTTTGCCATATCCTTTATTAATTCGGGCTTACCTCCTTCAAAGCCAATTGGGATCTCTTTATTGTGGAATTTACCAATTATTCCAAAGATTAAATTTTTCAGTTGGCTTCTTCTTCACCAACGCCTTCCAACCAAGGTGTTCCTTTTCCAGCGTCATGTTGCTTCAATTTTAAATGAGGATTGCCCTTTCTGCCCTTGTCGCGAAGATGAGGTTCATCTTTTCCTCTTCTGTTCGGGCAGCTGGAATATTTGGTCCCGTCTTCATGGTTGGATCGGTGTTCAGACTGTTTTGTCGGGGTCAATTTTAGCTTTTCTTGAGATGTGGCTTTCCCATTTTCGTTCTGGTTTGGCTCGGGATTTTGCGGCTTCCGTATGGTTTATTGTTACATGGTCTCTTTGGAATCGGCGGAATAAGCTTGTGTTTGAGGGGTCTCTTGCCAGTGAGGATATTGTTTCTAGTAGCATTCATCTAGCTTGGTTTTTGTTTCGTTGTAAGAAGAGGCATGTTTGCTCTTCCATTTCCGATCTTTTCATTGATCCTAGGCTTTTGCTTTGTACCCGTACTTTGTAATCTCTCTTTTTTAATGTAGTAAAAAGGGATTGGGTGTTTTGTAGGCAAGCGGGGAAACAATTCGGGACCCCGCCCCGAAATTTTCACCCTTTCCTTCTTTTTTCTGTCGGGGTAACACATCGTTCCCCCGAGAGTTTTTCAAAAAAAAAAGTGGAAAGCTTTAGGTATGGTTTGAGATTAATTTTCAAAATTGTTATTCATGAAAGCTTGATGTTCAAGTTTTTTTTTTAAAATATAATTAGTACAAAAAAAAGTAAATATATCATGTTCAAATCCTTATATTAAAAAAGTTTGTGAAATTAACCTTTTGAATGAACGGGTTGGGCAACAATATCAAATAGGCCATTCGTAATATGTTTTAATTATAATAGATTCAAATAGTTATTCCGAGTTGGTGACTCTATTTTGTTATCATCCTGATAGATTTAAGATTTGACCTTTTTTTAACTATTTTCAAGTTTGTTTGACACATTTGTTGGACGTAAATCTCAGTCTTGTTAATATATTACAATGTTAAAGTATAGTTGAGATGTTAATCTCTTGTATCCATTTCTCACCCTGTTACTAGTAGAAAAAAAAACTAATTAATTAACAACAGAACACTAGCTACTTTTCATTGTCATTTCAAGTTTTGGAGCTGACTCTTTTCATTATTGGGCTGCCAATTTGCCATGCCTAGTTCGGATTTCGAGTTTCTCATTTCATGGCGGTCTTTCTTCAAGAGTTGTGAATGTAGGAGGTTTGCTAAAACCGTGTGGTTTTCTCTCGCATGGACAATTTGCAAGAGGTGTAATCATTTTTCTTTAGAGGAAAGTCTCTCAAGGAGGATGTTATTTTTTCATGCTTATATGGATGTGTGTTTGTTTGTACAGTCAAGGGAAAAGGGTTAGTCTTCAGGAGTTTCTGATGTTGTTAATTAATCAATGTTCATGTGTTGTGTTTTGACTTGGGTTTGCTTCCCTTTTAGGCCAAATGCATAAATGCACCCCTCAAGTTGGCATTTTTTGCCCGTTGCATCTTCCGAATTTGAAAATGTCCTATCACCCCTCTCAAGTTGGTAAAAACGGATCAATTACCCCCTCAATGTCACATGTCAAAATATGATTTTGACTTTTCAAACCTATCATTTTTTTACTTTTATATATCCAATCAGAAATTGACACGTGACATGGGGGGAGGGGGTAAATTTCAGGGATGCATTTATGCGTTTGGCCTCCCTTTTAATAAAAAGTGGGGAGGGTGTTTCATAGGCAAACGAATGAACCAGCCTAGTTGGGTAGTTTGCTCCAAAACTTTCACCCTCTTCATGTTTTTCTCTTTGGAGGAACACAAGAGTTTTCAAAAAATTCATTGTTTTCCCTTTTTGTCGCAGAATATGCAAACGATTTGTAAAACCCTAATTTGTTAACAAGACATCTCAACATTAGTAACTAAGAACTTGATAATCATCAGCCACTGTTGAACATTTGATGCATAACATATCTCTCTAATTTTACAGCAAAGATTTGTTTACTAAAATTCGAGAAAAGATGCAATGCAAACCCGAACTCAAGAAGATAAGCCAAATCACACAAACCGGACCCTCTTCAAACTCTAATGGGTACTTCACAAAATACTTTTTCAGAATTACTTTTGTTGTAAAAGTTTTAATTTGTATCTGCGTGCAAAAAAAACCTTCAGCTTTTAGTAGGCTTAAGGGGTGGAAGACTTATGCTTAGGCCGTGTGTTTTTTTTTTCTTTTTTTAAAAGAAATTTCCTTGCGATTTCTAAGATTATAAATTCAATTTTATTCATTAAATTAAAATCTTTACCACCAGTACTTAGGTTGCTATTATAAGTGTAACTCCATGTTTTACAATTTACTGATCTCATGTTGTTAGTTGCAACTTGCAAGACTTTTACAGTATCGTAACTAGTAGCTGCTTAACAAAAATTTTCATAATGTAGCTTAATTACAAATTTAGTTTTAACCATTAAATTACAATCTTTGGCTAGCGAAGCGTTTCCATCAAAAGCTTTCCGTCAAAAGCTTGATAGATATTCTCCCTTTTAGTTAAGAGTTATGTTTTCTAGTTATGATTTATATTTTTTTTTATTTTATCTAGTTTATTTTCTTTTTTTTTTTTATGTAAAATCTAAAACAGTTTTTCGGCTTTAAGTTTAAATAAATAAAAAATTAAAAGAAAAGTTCTAACAATTATGATATTGATTTATGAACATTGCATACCTGTAAACATTAGCTCAATGAAAGCAATAACATAAAAAAAATATACAATATAAGTATCGATAATTTACAAATAGTTTAGTGATTGAAGAATAGATGGGAAATCGTTGCGCCATCATTTATTAATTCTTGTAAAGGAAAAACCATGCGTATTTATTTGTTATAGTGATCAAAATATTTGTTTTGCAGCTACTTCATACTTGTCCATTAAGTTATTAAAACTGAGAATCACAACCTTATCAGAGCCGTCCAATGTTTGATGAACGGTCACGATCAGAGCAACAAAATATAAATCAATTGCTATATAATGAAAGAATGAGACCATAATTCATACTCATCTCTTTCCTTTTAACTTTTATTTCTCTCGTCAAATAATTCGGTGCAAGAAAAAGAAAGGCTGTAATGATGAAGAGAAGAAGAAATCATCTGCTGACTTTGGTCCTTGTGAAAACTCTCAATGCATTGTTTGCATTTTAATTATACTTTTACAAGGACAAAGCAGCATATGTTTTCTTTAATTCTCTGATGATGAGAATGAAGCCGAGTACCAGAAAATGCAGAAAATGTCAAAGGGGGAATGAATCATGAATGCAACTACTCCAAAAGGAAGAACAGAAACAAGAACAAAAACCGAAATTGAAGCTGGAACAATGATGCCTTTAAATGTCCATCAGCAACAGGCTAATTAAAGCCAGCATAATGTACCTGTGGCTGCACAATCATCTAAATAACAAGTTTTTTTTTTTTTTTTATATTGAACTTGTCTTATGGGTAAATACCAGATTCAAGTGCTCCGATTTCATCTGAATTGTAGATCTTAATGCTTTGATTTATATTCTGGTTAAGCAAACTTGTGAATCTGAAATTCTAATGACATGACAATTCCTTGTTTAAATTCATAAAATCTCAAGATTGAATTTGTCTAATTCTGATTTTCGGATTCGCCAAGTTACGAATGTACTTTGTTGGCTAACATGCTTTCTAGTAGAATAAATATTATATCTTATAAACAATTTGAAAAATAAGTGAAAATTCTTTTAAAATAATAATAATTTAAATTTTTCCAACATACTTTTTAAAAAACACTGAACCTTGTAATTTATTTTTAATCAAAATATATTAATTTCTTTAATTTATATATTTACCAGCACCCACAACTATTGAAACTTGTTCTTTTTTATTTGGGTTGAAAATCTATAATCCAAAAAAGAATAAATCAAAGGGTTGAAGAGGAGTTACAGCCTGATTGAATTCGTTTGTTTGTTTGTTCACTAATCAAGCTTTCTCCCGCTTCTTCTTCTCTTCCCCAACGGTCCCTACAAACTTAGGTACCTCTTTCTTCTTACTATCTTTTGCTTTTAGGGTTTGTTTTAGTTCATTTTTTTGTTATTTTCTCAGATCGATGTTGTTAGTTTGAGTAGGATAATATTTCTTTGTTTGCTCAGCGTCCTACATTACTATAAGTAATGTAGGCTCAAATTTTTCTCAAGAAAATGGATTATAAAAAAAATATTTATTACTATGGACAAAATCGCTCATTTGCATCGTTCAAACTTAGGATTGAAAAATAGAATCAGCGAGCAAATTATAGAGGAGCTTCAGTTTGATCAAAATTCAGAATTAGTTTTCAGGGATATTATTGGATTGCGCAGTGATGCAATTGCTCAACTTTTCTCTATCTTTGTTTTTTTACAAGCCACACTAAAATCGGTTGAATTTTCAGAAATATGTCATTTCTACTATTTCTTGTCATTTGGTCAAATTTTCTTCTTGATGTGTCCATAACTTGAGTTGTTGTGCAGGGTTATACGTGTAGATCACCTATGGACGAACAACCATTGCTAGTGGCGCCCCACGATTCTACCTTCTACAACGCTTTGAAGAAAGTTGTCTGGGTCATCAAAGTCACTTTTAAAAAGATGGATGGTAGCACACCTTCTCCAACGCACTTGACGGTTTTTATTGTTTTTACAAGCGGGCTTATTTTGACCTCTGTTAATCCGTTTATTACACAACCATGTGGATGAAATTTTCGTTCGCAAGGTGGAGGATGTGGAATTCCAAATTAATGTCGTCGTTGAATATAAAAAGATGCTTTATGGTCTTATGTTACTGAAAGCCCAGACGACCGAAATATGTGACTACACTATTATGGAAGCAAATGGATCACTACATGCCAATCAAGATCTCTTGCACATCGGCCATCTCTACTAAGTTTAAGAGGTCTGAAAAATCTAAGAAACGACGCATGATTATATTTAAGGATGAAGAACATGTCGTTGGTGGGTCGGAAAAGGCCTCTCGAACTCTTACAACTTAAATAATCTGAATCTGTATGACTCCTCAAACAATAGCAACGACTATTTTACTATCACTCTGACTTTATAGTTGTTCTTGTTTAACATTTTTATACAATGTTTGTTTCCTATATAGGAGGTTACCGAATCTAAAAAGAAATTCAAGTCATTTCTAGATAGTTGGGCTTGACATTTAAAGATTTCTTTTAAGGCTGTACCGACTATATTTTTCTAATATATAAGAGCTTTGTTTTTCAGTTTTTACTTACGTTTTTCTCAACCAATATTCCTCTCAAATCTTGATATAAATACCAATTGTGCTCCTGTTTCCGATTCCTAACTATGGTTTCGAAGAAGTTCTTTAATCTTGAAAGGAACTTCGAAGTATCCTTCAAGAACAGTGCTTCCACGACTCGACTTAACTTTTCTAGATCTCTCAAAATTATTACTGCCTGAATTTGACCATTTCTGCCCAATATAAATTCTGCCAACATGCTGATCTAATCTGTCCGCCGATGACCTTCGTTGATGGTATTGCAGTAACTATAATAGGCATAATGCTGCAAGATAACAACATTTGTCGATAAGTAAACACAAACATAAACATGCAACAAATATAATTACAACTGAATAGAACCATAGCAATCGAGGTACATCACATAATGAAATTGTCACAGTTTCCAAAATGCATTCCATGGTTTATACACCATGCCTATATGTGTTGAGGTTATGAAAACTTATGACTCTCATCTGTCAAATACGCATTCATGGTACCAGTGGTGTGTATGCCTATGATTTGACAATGCAACATGTATGTCAAGAGTTAAGGATATCACCTAATACGACACAAGTGAAAAATCAAGTTCGCATTTGAAATTTACACTACTGTATTATGTCAACAATAATAACTAATGTCCCAATATTGGTCATCTAGAACAGAAAATAAAAGGTCCACTAGAAGAGCTCGTAGATCTCTTCATTTAGTATAGCCATTTACTAGTTACGAAGAAGGTAAAGAAGCTTAGATTGTCTATATGCCACTTCATATCTCATCTTACAGTAGAAACTAATATAATAATCTAGATAATAAAAATGAGACGGTACCCAATCCATTTCTTGCAAGGGGACAAACACTTGTGTCTATACTTATATTCCAGAAAAGGAGTTGTTACATATAATTGAAAACTTTAATCTAAACTTTCCTACATTTCATTTGTGCTGCAAAAATGTCAAGAACCTCATTAATCTTTGTTGTGGGATAGTGACGGTTTTCGACAATGGGAGCGCGGGTTTGAAAAGTGATTTTAATATGATGTTTGATTTTGAAAACAGAATCATCACCCGAAAGAGTCGAGCAAATACAATTAATATAATTTTAAACCTTTTAAAAATAATATTATTTTAAAAACATTATTTCTCAATTGTTTAAGTACAAAGAATTCAATTAAGAATAGTGTTTCAAGTTTGTTTATGGTTCATGCCATCAACTCTTACATCAATTTTTTTCTTTTTGAGTTCAAGTTGTAATTTAGTCCAAATTCATATAGCATGCGATAAAGCACAAATAAAGGGAGATAAAAAAATACAACCGGGGAAACGGAGAATTCAAAACCTATACAATCAATCTAGTGCAAGAAATTAAATGATTGAATAGTACTTTTGCGTTTTTTATTGTTCGGCTTTTTTCCTTTTTGTTTGGCGTTTTCTTCTCTTTTTTATTCTTTGCCTTTTTTCTCTTTTTCCACTATTTTTGGTATTACAAATACAAATAATAAAAGAAACAAATAAAATAGAGAATAAAGAAAACAACAAAAAAATGCAATCAAATAAAAGAAAGACGACGACTCGGTCTTGGCATGTAACCCGTCTAACCCATGCTCGATGAGAGTTGTTGAAGCAAAAAGAGTAAAACAAACAAAATTATGTGAGAATAAAAGAAGAATAAAAAGTAGTAATATATGAAAAGAACAAAATAATTAAAACAATAACTTTATCCTCAGAAATTACTTTTGAATTCGTCGAGCATTTCGATAGGACTCGTTACTTTTAACAATTGAAGAAACACCGACAAAACTTTGAAAAAGTTTTGATAAAGTAATAGAAAAATAGATAATATCAGTAAAAAACTAGAAACTCATAGCTATATATAGCAAAATGAAGCCGTTGCAATCTTTTAAAATCCATCTTTTAGTATCTGATAGGCTTAATGCATTCGGACCCTCCTGAATTTGTTCGTTTTTTTTTCCAGTCCCTCTGAATTTTCAAAAGTTTCTCTCGCCCTCTAAACTTTCTTAAAGTTTCTCTCACCCTTTTCAAAAACTTTCAAAAGTTTCTTTTACCCCTCTAAGTACCACGTGTCAACTTTTTAATTGGATGACATGTTTGAAAAATCAAACCAATCAGAAGTCGACACGTGGCACTTAAGGGGGTAAGAAAAACTTTTGAAAGTGTTTGAAGGAGGTGAGAGAAACTTTTAAAGGTTCAGGGGGTCGGACAAAAAAGTGAACAAGTTCAGGGGAGTCCGGATGCATTTGGCCTATCTGATATTTGGGAGTAAAATTCTCCCCAAATTAAAGTTGTTGGTGGACTAAGGCCCCGTTCTTTTCAACTTAATTTTCATTCAGTTCAGTCCCATTCAGTTCAATTAAGTTCAGTTCAGTTCAGATTCATTAAGTTTCACTTCAATTCAGTTCCATTCAGATTCATTAAGTTTTAAGTATCTTGCATTCAATTCATTCAATTTTAATAAATTCTTGATAAGAATGTAGCTTATTGATAGTATTATCCGTTGAGCCGGTATTACGAATAAAAAGGAAGTTTGCTGTTTGGGAAGCATAGACTCCTGATCCATAAAAGATCCTACTTTCCTTATCCGGTAAGGAAAGGATGTTTCTGAGTCCTATTGAGGAACAAATTCATAACTAATCGGGATGCCTTGTGAGGAAGAATACTACTTGGGTTCGGACTTCCCCATTAGGGTTGATTCCAACGCCTATAAATATGTAACTAACCTAAAGTAATGAGGTATGCGATTCTTAAACCCTAGTCGACATTCTGCTACTTTCACTCTCGAAATCCATTACTGACTTACGCATCAGAGAGTCCCCCAAAGGGCACCTCTCGATCCTAACCTTTGTGTCTGTAGGTTGAAGACGACGGCTGAAGTTGGAGAATTCAGTGATTTGGCCACCGTTTTGGAGACTAAATCATCAGTGGTGCGGTGAGCGTGGACCCAATATCTTACCAAAAAACGAGATTTGGAGTCCATAGTGTTCAAGTTTGTGAAACAGTTTGATTTCCCTAAGGTTTTTCGTCGAAGACAATGGTCCTGCAAGATAATAACAGAGCAGTTGATGGTCATTTAACTGACGTTAGTAACGACGAACGTCAAGTGGAGTGCAATAACTCCACTCTACCACCCACTCTTGATGCGTCATGAATTACTTGTGATGGCATAGTGCCACCACCCTCAATGTTCACAACCCCATCACCATCATTGGCTGGTGTTGTGGATCCCATTGCTGAGTTGACAAGGAAATATGGGATAAGCCCTGAAGATCAAAATCAGTTGAGAAGGTCTCTCTGGTAAACATCTGTTATGACTGAGACTACAAATCGAGAGGAACCTGCGCTGGCTGTTGTTTGTGTTCCTATTGCTGATAATAATCAAAATTAAACTTTGTCTGCTTTGCCTAATTAAGCGGGATTATTCCCACCGACTCAAACTATGGCATTGCAGCCAGTAAAACCAAGAGTTTTTCAACCCACAGTTGGAGCCGGAACTTCTGCGACGCAGGTCGCGCAACAGATTAACCCAACTCTCCTTTCAACATTGCAAGGATTGGTGGAATTGTTGCAAGCTGGAGGAATCAACATCACAGATAACCCAATCGTGAACTAGACAACAGGGACGGCTTAGGCTCGAACTTAAGCTCAAACTCAGGTTCAGGCGGTTTCCCAAGTTCAGCGTCAGGCGTTTCCATCAATGTAGCAAAATAATAACCATAACTTGGAGGCGTTTGAAGAAAAATTTGAGCAATACCCGGAGAAACATCTGGAGAAAGGGCTAAAAAGATATGCAGTCCCGTATCAACAGCCTCACAGAGAGAAGAATATGCAGCCATTCTCTAAGCGAATAATGGAATCTCCTCTCCCCCAATTGACATTCACTCCTCCGTTTAGGGTCTATGAAGGAGCCTCATACCCTTATTTTCATGTTAGTGATTATTCAAACAGAATGGAAATCACTGGAGCTAACGAAGCCTTTAAATGTAGATGGTTCTCTAGCACTCTAGGCGGTCCAGTAGCAGCTTGGTACACAAGATTACCGCCTGAGTCAATAAAAGGATGGGACGACTTAAGTGAAAAGTTTTGTAAACACTTCATGGGGTCTGCTCCAGCCGACTATGTTAGTCGGCAGTTACATGAGGTGGTGCAAGGACAAGATGAATCCTTGCGTGATTTTATTAAGCGTTTCAATCAAGCA
>CAOJBJ010987420.1:0-15346 GCA_948291685.1 Euphorbia celastroides | reverse complement strand
GATTAAGACTTTGAAGAATGGTCTTTTCTGCAATCTTCTGAATTTTGAAGCTTTGACCTTGAGTTGTCGGATTTTAATTGGTGCATCATTTCCCAAGGTTTCCTGCTTTCACGGAAGTAGGTAATGCGCTTTTTCAGTTGTCAGATGCTCCATTCCTCTTTTTACTTTACGCGTCCTCTCTCTGTCAGATCGCATTAAATGCGCCCCATTTTGTTGGAAGATGATAGCTGTCTGTCAGAGAAAGCTATTTTGCATTTAATGCTCCACGTGGGTAAACTTCAGTGAGAGCGACTTCAGTGTATTTGATTTCCATGCTGAGACACTTGATTTCTCAGTGATTGTCAGAGCGAAATCCATCAGTGAGCGCGTCCATCAGCGAACTCTCTCAGCGAGTTGCCTTCTCCAGCGAACAGATCCATCAGCGAGCTACCTTCACCAAGTCCATCAACAAGCTCTCTCGTCAGCGAGCTGTCTTCACCAATGTCCATCAGCGTGCTCCTTCCTCAGTGAGCTGCTTTCATCAGCGAAGCTGGTCCAACAATGACTTTATAATAGAAGGGTAACTTGGCTAAATACTAATTTTTTGAGTCAAGTTTCAACCAAAATTTCAAAACATTTCAATATTTGTTGGCTTTAATCAAATAACCAAAATATTTATTCTATTTACCTTCCAACTCAACTATAGAGTTCTATTGATTCTCTATAAATGATTATACCATGATAGATCTAGTTTTAAAGACAAAAATGATATGAATAAAAAACTCTAAAACCGCGTATAAAAAAATCATTGAATTATGAGATAAATGGAAAAATAAGGTAAAAAAATGTGAAAAATAGGAAAGAGAAATGGGAGCTAGATCTAGAGGGGTTAGGGGCGCCTAAAATAATTTGGTAAAGGTTAGTTATTGAAGGAATCTCTATTTTACACAAAATTGAGTACATTTAAAAAAATAAAAGGAACTATTTACCATAATAGAATAAGCTGTACAATTTCATTATAATCTAAAGCTACAAAATGGTGAATTTTTTTAGAATTGTTTATATAATGTTTGTGTTTATGTTGCGTAATTTTTAGTTAAGTTAGTTAATTTTTTGACACATAATAGGATTTAGCTTTATAATTTTTTTTATCAAAGCTGGTTACATTTAATTTGATTTAATAAAGTATATATTTTAATAAAAAAATTTTAAACTTTGGCGTGTGTAATGGACAAATTGATAATCCGTGAAAACACCTGTAATTGGCACAAAAATCAGAAACATAAGCTACAAAGTCTTAGTCATGGGATCGAAATGGGTAGTATAAATATATATACTTGAACATAACCTCTTTTTGTTGGACTACAGCATTAAGGATCATGATCCTTTTCATAAAAGATACAGTAGGTTTTTTTTTGTTGTTGTATGGACTCTTGGAATCTTAATTCATTAAAATCGTTGGAAGGTTAGCACAACGTAATTAGCTGTATAATCCAACACGACAGGGTTTTGGATCCACACTATCTATTAATTATCCGCCGCAACGTGCTCAAGACTGTCTAATCATTTGGCATTTTTCCAATTTGCGAATTTATTAAGAATGTAATTAGTTGCACACTTCCAAATTTCAAGTCCGCTCATCAACATGTGTCTAATTCATATAGTTATAAAAAAAGAACAAAAATATCAAATAACCATGTACCCGGACTGAACAAAGAACTAAATTACTCGATATTCTACATCAAAATGAAAATACCACAGTTGCAATGGATCTTTAACAGGACACAGTTTTTCTAGATTCAATGGTTAATTATGCTTGGCAATGGCAATGGGTTGGATATGGTAGGATATGAATTGATCAATTCTAAATCCATTTTAATACCATAATATCCATTTAGATCATGATTATAATATCTATATTCAATTCATATTCATTTGGATATATGGTTTTAATGAGATTTGGATTATTTGACTTTTATCCTAACAAGTAATTCCATATTTTTAGATCTTTTTTCGAAACATTTTCTGAAAATTTTTTGTACCAAACTTATTTTCTTTATTTTTCGGAATTTTGGTTATTTTTTTAAAAAATTATTTTTTAGGAAACCGGGCCCTAAAATTTATTTTCGTATTTTCAGGCCCTAAAAAGAATATTTTCAAAAAAAATTTTATACAAAACTTATTTTTTTTATTTTTCATATTTTTTTTAATTTTTTCATAAATTAGACTTCAAAATGTAATTAGTTGGATTTGATCTGATTCTATATATGATTCATATTCAACCTATATCCTTTTGGATAGATGATTCTACAATACATAGCATGTATGCTATGTACTCTAATTTTATCTAGTAATTAAAATTAATTAATTAATGTAATAAAATATCTTGATAAATAGATTTAGAAGAGGAAATCAAATCCCGCAAATTTCGCATACCTCTAAATTTAATTAGGCTGCTCCGTTATTTTCTGTTTCGTCTTTGTCTCCATCTCTACTTCAATCTCTTCTCTGTAATAGTGTAAGGCATTTTCTTTCCATCTCTTCCTGTTATTTCTAAACTACATTAACTTATTTTGTATAGTATGACTCAAACTTTTATCTTGTATATTCACTTGTTGTGCAGAAAAAAAATAAAGCTAAAAGTTGTTTCTCCAAACGCAACCCATATTCATACAAAAGCGTACAATTTGAAACCTATATATTAATGCATTTGAATAAAAGGCACAAGTCCTATATGAGGATAAATTGGTCAAGCGGAAATACATTGAACTGCAACTGTATTTACATTTATAATTTACAAGTAGATTGTTTGAGAGAATAAGCTTTCAATTACCAATGAGCTTAATGTTTTAAAATCAACATACCAAAGATTGCAAATAAGAGCTTTTATTTCTTTTATTATTACTTAAGAGTTTTTAAACATTTTTGTTTTGCTTTTCTTATAATGTCTACTAGACATCAAATATAAGGAATGCGAATTCATTAAAGAATGAATTTTACTAAAGTAAGTACTGATATGTAAAAGTACAAAATTAGTCAAAATTATATATATAACGTGATCTTAAAAATTAAAATAAGACACTACTAACAAATATCAAAACCTCAAAAAAGTTGGACCAAGTTGAGTTGGACCAAAATTATTTGGCTTGGTTTACTTTCTAATATATAAAAATTGAAGTTGGAAATTTTCTCTAACTTTTAATATATTACACAATTACAAGTTTTTAAGTTACACAACAGTACATATAGTCCAACAAATAAAAGACATTAACCGATCTACAAAATAAACAAAGCACTTAAATATTTGATAAAACACCGTGCTTTCTTAATAATTGAACTAAATACGATGAATAGAGGACCAATGTCTTAATATTGGAATTTTTTTAAGCTGTTAGACAAAGCAAGAAAAAACGCCATTAATAGATAGATAGAACCAAATTAGGGCAAAAGTTATAGAATTTAATTAGAAATCAAAATAGAAATAAAATAAGTGTAATTTAATTACGAGGGGATAATATAGGTGTGTAAAAACAAATAATTTCCTTTTCTTAATTACTAAAGGATAATTTTACAATACATAGCATACATGCTATGTATTGTAGAATTTTGCTTTTGGATGGATCCAAATCCAATCCATATTATATGGATTTTAATTGTAATGGATCTAGATAGGATATTGATGGATAAGATATAAGGATATGGATTGAATCTCATATCCATTGCCGTCCCTAATTATGCGTTTGCATGAATTAGCTCTAACTGATTCTGAGGTTCTGGAAAAATAAAATGTATTGAACAAGTAGGTAATTAAATTAAAATATCATTAGGTGCGTTCTAGAGGAAAAATTGGATGGAAAAAAACACGGACAAACAATGCAAGGAAATGTTCAAGTAAAATATTTATGATATGTATTCGTCGCAAACCCAGAGTCTAGGACAAAATATAGGCATTAGACGGAGATATTTGATATGCAAAAGATCAATGGTTTGTGAGATAAGTTCAAGATAAATAAAAATTAAAGATGATAGAAACATTAGATGGCAAAGTGGATGGAAAAACTGAACACCAAACATGTACCAAAAAACAAATAGTTAAAGTGAAATATTTATGTTATAAGAGTAAGGCTTAACATATTTTGACTCTTGAAGTTGGTCTTAATAGTCTCTCGCTTCTAATCTCTTAAGTTTTCAATGCCTTTTAATTAAGGTCCTGTTCTTTTAAACTGAACTGTACGGAACCGAACTTAACTGAACTGAATGGAATTTAACTGAAACTTAATAGTGGCTGAATGAAACTTATTGATCCAAAATTTAATGTAAATTATTTAATGGTAATGATATTATAATTTGTATTCAAATGATTCGAAATTTAATAAGCTTTAGTCTCATAAAAAATTATGCATGAATGCATCATTAGGTCCCTCAGCTTTCACCAAAAAAACCTTTCAGGTCTCCAATCTTTTTGAAAAACCTCGCAGGTCTCTCAATTCGTGAAAAGTGTACCTCTCAAGCCCCTGGTGCTGACGTTTGAAAAAAGGGGAGAGTGACTGATTTTTTACAACTTTCCAGTAACTGAATTTTGGCCATTTTGAACCCCAAACTCCGGCCAATTCGTCCTCCCTCGTCACTGCCGCCAATCCCTTCCTCCTCTCCTCTTCTCCGATGACCGTCAAACCTCCCTTCCCTCTCTTCTCCGGCGACTGTCCCCATCGGCCTTCCTTCCTCAAATGACTTGTAAACTACAAAATTAACAAAATTGAAACCTGCAACTCAAGTCAAAATTGAAACCCAAAGTCCATAAACTCACAATTAACAAGGTCCCCAAATCAAAACCCAAAATCCAATACAAAACAAAACCATCCACCAAAAGTCAATACAAAACAAAACAATCCAAGGTTCTGTTAAACAAAAACAATGAACCTGCAACTCTTTTTCTAGTCAAATAAAAACAATGAACCGAGAACACAAAGTGATCTGCAGGGGAAAATGGGTTTTATCATTGCTCCTCATCAGGTTCTAAGGAATTACTGATTGGGTTTCCATCAGCAAACTATGATTTTTTTTGGCTTGGAGACGGCAACGGGCGGACAGTTTGGCGGGAAATGAGACAAATTCGACCGCAAGGTTAATGGATATTGAGCAAGCCAATCGGAGGAGTTTGAGGTGAAGGAGGAGGAGCGGTTTAGAAATTGCTGGAAAATCAATTGGGTTAGGGTAGAAGTGATGCGGGTTAATGGTATCCGAGAATCAACAAATTCGACCGCAAGGTTAATGGATTTATGGGCAGGGTAAATGGGCTAATGGATAGAGTAAACGGGTTAATGAGTTATAACTTATATATTTTTTATTTTTTGAAAAGAATGTGCCACGTGTCGGGTCGGGATTGATTTGACTTTTCCAACCCGACACGTGGCGGGCGCGTGTATCCCACTCTCTTGAGTGTGAGTGGTTTTGTGCATCCGAGGGACTTAGAAGGTGCACTTTTCGCGAGTTGAGGGACCTGCGGGGTGTTTCGAAAAGGTTGGGGGCCTGAAAGGTTTTTTGATAAAAGCTTAGGGACCTAATATTCAGCCAAAATTTATTGAAAATAATTGAATTAAATGCAAGTTCTTTAAAATTTAATAAAAACTGAATGAATCTAAATTGAACTGAAACTTAATGAGTTTGGATTTAACTAAACTGAATTAAATTATAAATAAGTTGAAAATAATATAGCCTGAATTTTTCTGTAACCCCATCATACAACTGAATCACACTCACTAACGACAGTGAATATCACTCTCTGTCACATCTGCATTTTGAAAAACTCAAGCTAATGGCTAATTGACATGTGACAATGCAAATTTCTAAAGAATCCCCGATCTGAAAAAAGGTTTATGATAATGCTTTTGTGTTGGTTGCGTTTCTTAAGGGCAGATTTTTTTCCGTGCATTCCTCTTCTAAATATGATCATATACATAATTGGTTTATGATAATATGATATTTGGGTAGGGTTTGACAAAATGCGGTAGCATAATTTTTGTTTTCCGTGTACTTTTCTGTTCTTTTTGTTTTTTTTTTTTTTTGACTGAATTGTAATTTTAGGTTATTCAGGTGACTTAAATTTTCCCATATTATACGGATTTATTTTAATATGTTTTATCTCTATTTTTAAATTTATTCCTCATTTCAATATCTATAAATATCTTTGTTCTTGAAAAAGAAAATACAAGTTATATATATTCAACCGATTCATTGAAGATAGATAAATAATAGTCAATTTATTGAAAAAAAATACATCAATACACAAAGATACAAATTAAGATGGATGCAGAAGAAGACAACACGTCTCCTTAGCATCCAGAAAAATAATGACCATAACAATGTAAAAGAACATACCATCCGAACTTATTGAGAGAGAAAAAATTCAGCCAATTGAACATTATAAAAGAACAGAAAAACAAAATGGTGAAGTTGTGCAAACTGATTAAGCACACTGGAACCCTTTAGGAGTCTTCCTACCACAGTTGTTGAGCAACAAGCTCAAATCAATAGGAAGGTTAAGGTTAATACCCAAAACACTTGCCTTAATGGTTGTGCAAAGGCAAACTGCAGCTTCAAGATCAACAAGACCATCTAAAAGGCTGCAGCAAGGGGTTACTGGAGGATTTCCGATTTTAAGGCGCAATAATTTTAATAAATCAGCACACACTTCCAATTTAAGGGTATCCCTAGGGCAATTTCCCTCTTTTGGTGATGGTGAAGGCTTCGGCTTAGGAGGTAGTGGGCAATTTGTGGCGCTCACTAATGTGAAAAAAATGAGGTTTAGGGCAATGAGGAAGGCAGCTGAGGCTTGAGCTCTTGAAGCCATTTTTCTCTTGTGTAAGATGCTACTAGATCTTGGTTTAAGTGATGAAAAATGGTTAATAAGTTTAGGGTTTTTATAGTTGAAATTTGATTAAAAAGATTGTTGATATTTTTGTTTAAAAAACTTGCAGACTTGTGTAGATGAGGTGTACACATAATTTTATTTTATGTTTGTGAAATTATGCAAGGGCAAGCTGGCACTAGAACATGTGAGTTCATGCAACTTGGTTTTCTTAAATTGAAGGAATAAAAACCTTCACCCTTTTCAAATTAATTGCCCTCCTTAATGTTGGGGATGATTCATTCAAGCCCATGACATAGACCCGACAACCCAAACCCGGAACAAAGTGACCCGTTTGTCAATGATGAAGCATGATACTACACCGTTTTACTCACTTTCGGATTCACTTATTCAAAAAGGTATATAAGGCTTGGTTTGGCAGAATTAGGGTTAACACAACTATTTTCTCTCTACAATACTAGCTTAGCCGCTCGCTGTTCTCTCAAGGGTTTTTCGATCTTCTTTCTAGTGTTCTTCGTTCTCCGGTGTAGTGCTGGTGCCGAAGGCAGTTGTCTTTTACGAAAGGCGGTGATCTCTGTTCCTTGTGTTCTATTTGTGTTGTATTGCTTGTTAGTTGCTTTAATCTCTGATATCGGTGCCTATTCTGAGTTTTATGTGAGATTATTGCTTAGCTGAGACAGATTTGGTTTCAATTAGGGTTTGTATTTGATCAGAGACCTTTAGAGCCATCTAATAAAGCAACTCCTAAGTCCCGCCGGCAGATGTACTGTGACGGACTCGTTCTCTGAGCAAATCTTGAGGAACTGCCTAAAAATCTGTTGTCTCGTGTGTATGTTTCAATTTTGCAATCTTAATCAGTAAAACTTGTTAATCAGACTAAAGAATTTGAGATATAATCACTACACTTAAGGAATAAAATCAGAATAAATCAATTTGAATATATTTGTTGCTTATCGTGCGATTAATTTATCTAATTGATGTTTTCTATAAATAATATTTGTCAACATTTCTGTAACTAATAGGAATATGGGATGTTGATAGAAATTATGAATATCTCCAAAAGAGGCATGCTACTTTTTACTAAATGCTCGGTTTAGGCCCTAAACTCTTCACCTTCAATTTGATTCAGTTTAGTTCAGGTCAAGTCCATCAATTTTAATTGAAAATGTAATGTAAATAAATTAAATTCAGTTCAGTTAAGTTAAATTCATGTTTTAAAAGTTGAAGAGAACAGGACTTTAGTCACAATTGAGGTCCCTCTTCCCACCTAATAGTTGTATACAGTAAGACTCAGATGAGAAACACATACTTTTTTTTTCTCAGCTTGAGTTTTCAATATTCTCAACAATTTTGAATTCTTACTATTAATTGTTATAATCTCAGCTTGAGGTGATTATAGCATAGTATCTTTTTCCTTTTTCTAGGCTTTGGTTTTCGCTGAAGGAGCAAAACCTAGTTGGAATGTTTATGTTGCTTCATCTAGATCACTTTTTCTGAAAATAACAAGAAACTGATTTAAAATCAAAATATTTTTTTCAATGGGTGCAGGAAATAGAGCCAGGTGAATGAGAAATTGGGTACACAAATTACATAACTAAATCGCTTCTAATTACATAATTGAAATGAAATCAATAATTAGGGTCACATGAACAAGTTGGAAATGCTGGATAAGCCCTGTGCGATTATAGTCTTTGGCTTTTTCCCGGTGGTTAGTTGGCATTTCCCCAGATGCACATGAAACGTTAATCTTAAAATAGAATACGTCATCTTTTATTTAATATTCAGGTTCTTGTTTCAACATTTTCTGCATTTTCGAATACTGTGATGTTTTCGTCTGCAAGTTGTAAGTTTCCATGACTGCTTTTTTGTTTATTTTTACCCCAATTTCTCACAGCTCGTTTTGGATTCATCATCCTTCGTCAATTTTGTTTTTACTTTAGGAAAGTTACTTGGCTGACTTGCGTAACCACGCTGATTTTTTTATGTTAAGACTCGTTTGGTACTTTTAGTTAAATGAATATTTTCAAATTTATTAGTATTTTCTTAGTAGTTTTGTAGATTTTGAAATTTTTTCGTACATGTGTCAGACTTTTTCTTTGTTGAAAAGAGAAAAAATAGTTAAGAGCGACAAGGACAACTATGAAGGATTCGTCAATTACACAACTCACAAAGAGCCAATGGGTTATTCCACACGATGTCAGTCACTGACCAATATTCAATTTCTCCAAAAAATACTTAAAAACTAAGGAAATTTTTTGTATGAAACTAAGCAAACCGAAACCAAATTCAGCCGCATAAAGTTTGCGAGTAATCACCAAGATTGAAATTGAACTAACAACTCTACAAAATAAAATTATCAACTAATCCACCACAATTAGCTAATTTATCTCCAACTTAAGTGCCTTCTCTGAAAGTGTGCGCAACATGAATTTACATAGACTTTATCGGATGAAGGCAGTTAAGCCAATTCGCACATATATCTTAGGGAACAATAGTTAGTTATTTATTTTAGGAAAATTGTGATAAATATTCAATTTTTGAAACTTTTTTTTGACGGAAGAATATAACCTATAAAATCAAATCAGAGACAATTACAGCTCTAATCAAAGGTGGACAAACATAAAGTCATGTCCCCATACATGTCGAAGAATTTGCTGCATAGTTAACAACTTTACAACATGATTCGCAGACCAAAGATATAGACTATTCTAAGAACTAAAAAACAAAACACCGGAGTTAAAAAACAGGACAAACACGACAATCACAAAAACAGCCTAAACTTTCTTTGCAGCAAGACAAACATGTCCTTAGACAAGACTTATCATAAAAGCAAAAAAAGACTATGCAACCTATTTTTCAAAACCCCCGACTAACGATTTAAAAGACTTCAATCATGAAATACTTGCTTGCTCCATACATCAATCAATATTGCACATCTGAAACTCTTCTACTAAACAGAGATTGATCTGGGGCAGCAACTATGAAAGATAACCAAGTAGCTTGTCTAAAAACGGTTGAAGTCCAACTCAATTATAATTGAGTTATGTTGCTGCAAATACATGGTTGAAGAACACAATCGTGTAGAGGATCATAAAGTACTAGATGCAGTTTATTCTCACAAAAAATCTAAAAAATAAGGAAACACAATAGAAAAAAAAACAATTGGGAGGGAGAAAAAGCCTTGACGGACTCTTTCTTCCTTCCTAACAATTCAACTCACAAATGAAAGAAAAGATATTAAAGAAAGGAATATATAGCTCTTGACAGCTAGGGTTTTCTTGAGAGAGAAGGGGATCAGATGTAGCCCTATAATTTTTGAAAGGCTTAATGCCCTATTTGGGCCCCCAACTATACCCCAGATTTCAGTTTGGGCCCCAAACTTTGCAAGTCACAGTTAAGGGCTTGAACTTTGAAAAAGTGGTGCAGTTGAGAGCCTGATGCTGACGTGGCATCCGATGTGGCAGAAAAAGTCAAACGCGTCGGAAACGCCACGTCGGATGCCACGTCAGCTTCAGGCCCTTAACTGCACCACTTTTTCATAGTTTAGGGCCTAAACTAGTGACTTGCAAAGTTTGGGGCCCAAACTGAAATCTGGGGTATAGTTGGGGGCCCAAATAGGGCATTAAGCCTTTTTGATACTTAATTATAAGTTTATCATCTTATTATCTCTTTAACAATTCTTCACCAATTATAAACCTTTACTTTGGATATTTACGTTCCTTTTAACATTCCAAATCTCTTCATTTTCAAATTCTCCAGATCGACACCTTGTGCTTCTCCAACTGACATTCCTTTTTCTTTTCTTCTATCATTTTTCTTCTTCTAATAGGTAATTCTTTGCTTCTGATTTTGTGTTTCTTCCTTTTGTTCTATTTTGATTTGCGATTTTAATTTTGGTTAGTATTTGTTTGCTAGCTATCTGGTAAACTTTGTATAAGTACAAATTTGCAATATTATTTGTTTATATCTTTTAAATTTTTATTTTGGGATGATACAATGAAATATAAGGTTTTTAAAAGGCTTCCATTACATTTTCATTTTTTTAGTATCTGTTAGCTATTTGGTAGGAAATTAGTAATATTTTGAATTTGTAGTTTTGTTTGTCTATATTTTGAATTTTGTGCTTTTTGAACGAAAATGAAGAAATACATGGTTTCTACTAGGTAGATACTAAGTTCTTACTACATATTGAATAGTTGAAAAAAAGTTGCAAACTTAAACTTCATACATCGAACAAACTTCGAATGAAACATGTTTTTATTAGAGATCCATTAGATATCTACAAAATATCGAACAATTAGACAAAAAGGTTGTTGATTAAATCTAGTAGTATTATGCCAGAATATTGATCTATATATGAAATACTGTAGAAATATGTTACAAACACAAATTTAGTGGAATATAGAAACTTCTAAAGTATTATCGGCTTCCTACCACATTTTTAATAGTTTTCCTACCAGATATTGAACAATAGTACCAAACTCTAATTTTAATCCTTTCTGTTCATCTTCACTTTCTAAAAAAAATATATTTGCATTGAGAAGGAAGAATAAGTTCTTCCAAGCGATATTCTTCCTCCTTTCGGAAAATTTTCTTCCATATTTTGATTACTTTATATTTCATGTGTTTCAGGTTAATGCTTGAAATAATTTCCCTCTAATATGTTATCGAACTTTTACTTGTTGTTCTTCTTCTTCAATTTGTAGACTGAATTCATGCATACACATAATAACTTTATAGTGTTAAACTATATTATATTCCACTTGAATCCAGTCAAAGATAAGTATTTTCATTGAAGGTGTTCAAATCTATATTCCTCTTTTAAATATGATATATGGGTAGGGTTTGACAAAATGCGGTAGCATATTTTTATTTTCTTTGTAGTTTTGTGGTTTTTTATTGATTTGTAATTTTAGGTTATTCAGCTGACGATGTTTTTTTTTATTAAATCTTCCCATATTATACTGATTTGTTTAGTAAACAGGATATAATGTTTATTTTTTAAAAAAACTGAGATCGGCAAATGCCGACTCTAAATTATTAAAATAAAAAAGAAAAATACGAACATTAAAACCAAGGAAGAAAATCTCCCATAAGGGAGCCTAGTGTCCATACTTAAAACCACGGTTATATTGCTCTCTAGAACCAATGAAAAGACCTTTCTTTTTCTTGACCGAGAAAGGTTTCCAACTAGAACTCGTGCGGTTAGAGGCACTACTGTCCGGAGAACCCGAACTAGGGGAATTTTCTCGACTTTGAGCTCCCTCTGCAATCAAGGCTAGAGGAGAGCTTCCACTTCCTTCCTTATCCCCCGAAGTAGGAGAATCCTCCTGGCATTGCGCTCCTTTCAAGGCTAAAGTCGATCCTCCTTTTTTATTCTTCCGTGACTTTACTAGAATCCACCCCTCTTCCAAATTTCCATCGAATTCCTTAAGATATGAGCAGAGGTAAGAGCTGTTCATGCATCAACCAACGTAAGAGAAATCTCTAAATTTTTAGCAATGGAAGGGGCATTAATAAATGCTTCGCTAGATTCAACCACCTTTCCAATATTGCTCGGGTCCATTTGAACTCCATAATGCACCTGATTCTGGAAAGCCTACTTCACCTCGACAACCCGACCATTCTGTTGTAGAGGATGTACAACTTGAAGCTGAAGATCTAAACCCGAAGACTGGTTCTCGTTAGAAACATATTTTTGCCAAATTTTTGCAGAATTTTCACGAAGTGTAATTCTACGCGTTGATATAGCATGCCGCAGATCTTCTGAATTACATCCGGTTGGTTCTGACTCAGATTCGTCACACATATCAGCCCAATTAACTGAATCTTTTCCCTCTCTTTTTGGAGGCGAGGCGACTACCTTCTCTTTCAATAATTCCTGCAGTGACTCTTCCTGATCCGCCAACTCACTGACAGAAACATGCTTCCGACACCACAACCTAGTTATAGACCTGCCATGATTTTTTTGAGCATGATTTGTTTGAGAATCATCTTGTTTTTTCCCATCAGGTTTCTTAGGAAGCTAAGCATTCCTTTTGCATTGAGCCGAAACATGCCCAATTGAATGACAAGTTGCACATAAAGGCGGAACCTTCTCATATTCAACAGTGATCCAGAATTTTGAATCATCCGTATCAATCCTCACTTGGTCCTTCAAAGGCTTCGCAAGATCCACATCAACAAGCATTCGAGCATAATGACCGAATTCTTCTGAAATAGTGTTTTTATCAAAGCACAAAGGAACACCAATCCCACTAGCAATAGCTGAAAGAATAGTTTTGTCTCAAAAATCATATGGTAAATTGAAAAGCTTCACCCATACCTGAGCATTAGATTGCTTATGATTAGAAGGATCAAAACCTGGACACCATGCCGAGAAGTGGATGATTCTAGGATTGAGATACAGATTACCCATACGCCAAATTGTTTGGATTTTCGATGCCGAAGGCATGATAATATGGAAGACTCCTCTACCCCGAGAGACCATCTTCCATTGAGCAGAACAGTTCCATATCGAAAAGAGTTTCTGCTTCAATTCGGCGTGTTTCCATGGAGAATCTCCCTTAGATAACAAAAGTCTGCCAATGACCGAGAACTTGAATGATACAATTTTGGCTTGGGGAAGTTGGCACGTTTTAACGAATTGCCCCGTAAAGTTTCAAATAGGTCAAATAACCAGTTGAAGTTGGCAAAACCTTAACAAACAACCCGTTAATGCTGATGTGGCAAATAGAGAAAAAAAATGATGAGAGTGAAGTATATTTTCTATTGAAAAAAATTTAAAAAAAAAATCGTTGAAGGTAAAACTGCCAACGGCGGAGATTTCACCCTGCGGAGGTTGCTCCTTCTCTTCGAGGAATTCGCCAAACAATTTCCTCTCTCTATTCTCTCCAATTTCTCTTTGATCAACTTTTCGATTCTTAAACAACTTCCTCAAAATGCTCTGAGGCAAACGGTGGAGTATTCCTTTACTGCTTCTGTTCCGAGCAGAGGAGGAAGTAAACGGAAGCAGCTTGACGGCGTTAGCGAAGGCTATTGATGCCTTTTGGAGGGCGGAGTTTGCAGCCGACGGTGAATAAGTACTCCGTTTAAACTGCGGATGATGGCACGACGATTTGGGATTGCTGCTTTTGAGATTGATCTCGAGGAGAAATCGCAGTGTTTGGGTCTCGCCGACTGTGGGTTTTAGAGCTCTTCCAAGTCAGTATTCGGCGACAAAGTATTTGGGTCTCACCGACGGAACCATCGACCGACGTCTATTGGAACCACCGTCGCGGGAGGAGCAGGGGGTATTAGGGTTGAACAACTAGTAGGGTAGTGGGTTACTGGGTGAATTAGTGGGTTATTGGGTCGGGCTATCGGGTCTTATGGTTTTATTTTTAGAAAATTACATAGGCGGGAATAAAGTTGAAATTAATTGCATTTATAACATCTTTCTCTAATTAATGTCTGCCTTTATAACCTTTTAACTTTTCTACTACATTCAACACGTTCCTCTCCTCCAAACCCATCGTTCTTCATATATGTTGCTTCCTCTTGGTTTTTTCAATTCTTAACTCTTTGTTCATTCATCTCCATGTTTTTACCTTGACTCTCGCCGAAGCCGATGTCGGCTTCTCCTCCTCCTCTTCCTCCTCTTGTTTTTGCCTTCACTCTCGCCGAAGCTTCAAGATCTCGCCACCCCTGGCAAACCCCCACTAGATCTGAAACTCGCCGCCGGAAACCACCCCGCCGTCATCAGATCTGAACCCACCAAAGCTCGCCGTCGGAGACCGCCTCGCCGCCACCAGATCTTCATGTTTCATTTTTGTTTTTTTCCATCGATTTGTGTTATATCTGATCTTATATCCTGAATATTTCGTGTTATATCCAGGATATAATAGGAATACAGGATATATCCAGGATATAATACCATATATTGAAGGTTAATTGAAACTTTTAGAACGTGTTGAGCGTAATTAATTTAATTGTTTGGTTAGTGGATGATGTATTTGCTAGGCTGAGTGTTTGGCTGAAATCCATATTTCATATTGGTTAGGCCACGTAAGTTATTACCTTTTTTAGTTTTAATAATATATGACACGTGTCAGATGTGTATTGGTTTGACTATTCAATTTTTGCCTACGTGGCGACGCGTGGAGTTCACTTCCCATGGTGTGACTGGTACGAAAAACGGGTTATTTGACCTATTTAAAACTTTATAGGGAAATTCATCAAAACGTGCCAATTTCATGGGGCTGGGTATGCGTTTTTCCAAAAAGGAAATACAAGTTACATAAATATATATATATATATTCAACCGAATCATTGAAGATAGATAAATAATAATCAATTTATTGAAAAAAAATACATCAATTCACAAAGATACAAATTAAGATGGATGCAGAAGAAGACAACACGTCTCCTGAACATCCAGAAAAATAATGACCATAACAATGTAAAAGAACATACCATCAGAACTTATTGAGAGAAAAAAAAATTCAACCAATTGAACAT
>CAOJBJ010986984.1:2500-12500 GCA_948291685.1 Euphorbia celastroides | reverse complement strand
CCCAATCTGCGCCTCTCACGGTGGAGGAACAGATAATGACTATTTATACTGGAACGAATGGTTATCTTGATTCATTAGAAATCGGACAAGTAAGGAAATTTCTCGTTGAGTTACGTACTTACTTAAAAACGAATAAACCTCAGTTCCAAGAAATAATATCTTCTACCAAAACATTCACCGAAGAAGCAGAAATCCTTTTGAAAGAAGCTATTCAGGAACAGAAGGAACGTTTTCTAGTTCAGGAACAACAAGTATAAAGAAATTAATCACTTTTAGTCTTTAACTTTTCAATTTTAAAATTAGAATACTAATAATATAAATAGATAATATAAATATAATAGAGATAATATAAATATAATAGAAATAATATAACTATAATATATATATAATTATAATATATAAATATATATATATAATCTATAAAATATAAAATCTATAAAATATAAAAAAAATAGAAAAATAAAATATATATCTTCTATATCTATTCTATATCTATATATATTATAATTTATAATTATATATGTATATATGGAAAAAATTATATGGAACCAAATTGCGTCCAATAGGATTTGAACCTATACCAAAGGTTTAGAAGACCTCTGTCCTATCCATTAGACAATGGACGCTTTTCTATTCCAATTTTTTTTTCTATTTTTTTTTTATAAACAAAAAAAATATACAAGATAATTTTATAAATTAAGAAATTACATATTAATTTAATCCTATTATTCTATTAATACCTATTAATTTTAATTAATATCTATTAATAATTATTAATAGATATTTATATATTTTATCTATTTATATTTTATATTTATTATATTTATTATTATTATTTTAATAATATAAAGTTTTAATAATATAGTTTAATAATATTTTTAATAATATTTTTAATAATATAGAGTTAATAATATAGAGATAGTAGATACAGTATAGTCTATTTATTAGATAGAACAAATTAGATCGAACAAAAACAAACTATAACTCTAGAATCTAGAACTCTATAATCTATAACTAACTAATTAGTTAGTTATATTCTAAATCTATAATAGAAATCTAGAAAATCTAGAATATAATAATAAATAAAAATAAGTATATTAAAAAGTATAGAAATAAATATATATAATATTATATATAAGAATATTAAATAGATAAAATCTAGATAAAATATATTGATTATAAAATATATTGATTATTATAATTAGAATATTAATAATTAGATATATTAACAATTTAATATTAATAATTCGAATTATTAAATTATTAAAAAAAATATAAAATAAAAATAGAATATAGAAAAATAGAATATATTATATGGATATAGAAATATTATCTCTAGTTTTTAGAGAGTATAGAGAGATAGAGCGGGTAGCGGGAATCGAACCCGCATCGTTAGCTTGGAAGGCTAGGGGTTATAGTCGACGTTGATTCATCATCTTTAACGTCTCTAATTCAAAACCGAATATGAAACTTTAGTTTCGTTCGGCTCCTTTATGGAATATGGATAAATTTCCAGCTATAAGCTAGAAGATAAGACGTGAGTGAAAAAATTGACCCATAACATCTATGTTAGCTTTTCTGTATTCAAAAGAAGGCGCTTTCTAGATGATCCCTCTAGACGAGTGGGATTTTAATTTAAGAATCTTTCTAGTTACTTCGTTCTCTATTTCTATTTGAGAGAATCCTTAGGAAAAGCATTTTGTTTCTACCGAGCTAAAACAAGAGTCGATGTCTATAGTAAACCAAAGTCATCGTTTAATACTTATTTTGCTTCAATCTCTACTATACAAAACAAAGAAAACATTGAAGATTTAGTTACGATTAGAAATACACTTTTCTGTCTTTTTCCATAAATCCCTTACTTATACTCATTCAATTGAAAGCATTGATCCAATTAAAAAAAAATTATGTTTCGTAATTTGATAATCCAATTTTTCAATTTCTAATTAACTGTTGGCTACAAATTACGAGAATGTATATTCTTTCTCGAATTTTTCATTGCGAGGGTAAAGGATTAAATCTTTTTAAGAAATAAAGTTTTTCATCGGAATATCAGCCAAGGGATCCCTTAACTATTAGAATTAATAGAACGAATCACACTTTTACCACTAAACTATACCCGCTACGATGCAATTATTGTATATAAATGAACTTTTTGTCGAGTAAGACAATCGAGCATTTTTATATTTTTAATAGATATTAATTATATTTTTAATAGATATTAATTATATTTTTAATAGATATTAATTATATTTTTAATAGATATTAATTATATTTTTAATAGATATTAATTATATTTTTAATAGATATTAATTATATTTTTAATAGATATTAATATATATTTATAAGATATTTTTATTTCTTTTTATTTGATATTTTTTCTATTATCTATTATTATTATCTATTATATCAATCAATATTATATATATTGATTGATATATATTGATATATATTGATTGGTTGATTTGATTGGAATAGATATCTTTTGAAAGTCCTTACTTTACCTAAATATCTAACTTTACCTAAATATCTAATCTCAATATCTAAATGCAATTAGAAGAATTACTGATGAAAGTTTTCTAGATTTATATTTTTATAGTATATAGTTAGTATATAGTTATATTTTTATAGTATATAGTTATATAGTTACAGTATTTTATATAGTATATAGTTACAATATTTTATAATTTTAGAGTATCTTATTCTAGTTTATAGTTGTATTCTATACTAAATTCTCTATACTAATATTCTATACTAATATATTTAATATATTTAATTACTATTTATATTCAATTCTATAGTAATTAAGTAATATATACTAAGTATATTAAGTATAATTAAGTATATACTTAAATATACTAAGATTTTTCTTATATATCATTTATTAGTTTTTATTTAATTTAATTTTTTTTTTATTAATTTTCAGTTTTTAATTATTTTAATTATATAATTTATATAATTAAAATAATTATATATTTATATATATATTTTTTTTTTATATTTTTATTTAATAAAAATATAAAAGTAATTAGGAAAGTAATAAAGAGAGAAAAATAAATTTTTCAAGCCTTACTTGTTGTGTAATGTAACATAGTAATTATCCTTTTTCAATTGGGAGAGATGGCTGAGTGGACTAAAGCGTCGGATTGCTAATCCGTTGTACGAGTTATTCGTACCGAGGGTTCGAATCCCTCTCTTTCCGGTTCCGCTGATGACTTGAATTTTTTTTTATCTTTTCTTTCAAATTTAGAAAACCCTTTTACTTTGATTTTTTATTTAATTTTATAATTTCTTATTTAAAAATGTAGAATAGATAAAAAGAAATAAAATGCTCAGAACATTTAAAAATCAAGAAAAGCCCTACCTAGTTTTATTCTATTCTTCACGTCCAGGATTACGTCCCGGATCATTAGATAAAAATCCAAAGATGAAGAGAGAAACAAAGAATATAACTACTGTGTAAACAAAGAGTTTGAGAGTAAGCATTATAAAATCTCCAAGATCTTTTTTGGTTTGGAAAAAAAAAAAATAGATTCCCTATTTTTATACCACATATTCTATTTTAACACCAAGAAATGAAGTGATTTCTAGAACTAGAAAATAATTTTTCTAAATTCATTTGTAATAAGAGTCGAGTCTTTCATTGTCAAAAATTTTATTTCATACCTAAAACCTAAAAGTAGAATTTTTTTTTCATAACTACAATTCGGACTATAATAAAATCTTGAATGGAAAAAAAGTTCAGAATGAGAAAAATGGAGTGATCCAGAATTCTCGCGTTTATACAATAACTTTAATATTTGAATTAAGAGCTTATAGTATAAGACTTATCTGATCTTATCAATTGCTATAATTTTTTTCTCGAATAAATCATGAATTATTCTAGGACAGTATTAAAATTAAAGATCTCATCGAAAACTTACAGCAGCTTGCCAAACAAAGGCTAATAGAAAAAAGAGTACAGGGATTACTGGCATAAAATCTACGATTGGATTCAAAAAGGCGTAGGCTTCGGGCAATTTTGTGAAGAAAAAATTGCTTGAATAAAGGACAGAATTAAGACAGATACAAATTAAACTAAAAATATTAAGCATAACAAACATTTTGTTCTTGAAGATAATTGTATTTTGACTGATAACTGAGTTATTAATATGTTATTTTATTGATATAAAAATTGATCAAAAATCAAGTAAGGTAGACCAAGAACCCTTCTTTATTTTTATAAAACTCGCCCAATCAAAAATCCTTCAATTCTCAAATCAAAAAAGAATAGAGGAAATGATATTTTTATACAATATCTTAATTGAATTATATATTATGATCAATAAATTCAGTTTAATTTTATACCTACACATATGAAAATCCGAACAAAACGGTAATATATTTCCTAGATATTTGTATGGGAATTGACGAAGAACCAATATCAATATTAGTTTTATTAGTGTTGAATAGAAATAGAAATGGGGCGTGGCCAAGTGGTAAGGCAACGGGTTTTGGTCCCGATATTCGGAGGTTCGAATCCTTCCGTCCCAGCTATTCTATATATATAAAAAAAAATAGGATCCTTTCTTATTTCTTATTTGATTTCTCATTCATTATCCCCCAATTTTATGGGGGATAATTAGTAATGGAAGATAAAAATTTCAATGCCTGTGCCTGTTAAAATTGTATTAACAAACAAAGAAAATACATACGTTTCATATGTATTTTCTTTTAAAACGAAGAAATGCTTATATGTATGTATTTTTAGCATTTTATTAACACCTTTGTTTGCGTTTTTTTAATGGAAAAAAAATTGTCATCCCTTATTGATATTGAATTTATTTAATTTTAATTTTAACATTTAACATAGAATATCCAAAATGAATTCCAATGACAATTCTTTAGTCTATCTGATAAATAAGATGATCTTCTAGTATTTCTTTTCTTTGTCTTATTTCTTGTAATATTCGAATTGTAAATCAAAAAATATTCATACAAGAAAATATGGAGTTAAATTGAATTCTTTTTGACACTTATTCAGAAACTACTCAATAGAAGTTAAAATTTTAGATTACTATGTACCGCTTGAACCAATGACTATTCGCGATTCCATAATCGAATCAATTACATACTAGTTCAAAACTCAAGGAATGTTATGGTAAAACTTCGTTTGAAACGATGTGGTAGAAAGCAACGTGCGACTTGAAGGACACGATCGACTGTGGATTCTTACATCCACCCTATTATATCCTAATATATATCCTAATAATATTCTACTATATAATAATATTATTATTATTATATATATATTATATATAATAGCAATAATATATAGGAATGAGGGTGCTCCTAGCTCGACATCATTTGTTCTGTTATACTTTCGCTTTTTGTTGGGTTTTAGTGTAAATAGTACATGATGAAGCTCGAGTAGAAAGTATTAATTTTTTTTTTCTTAAGGGCAAGAATCTAGGGTTAGTCCTAATCAATAAGTTGAAACAACTTCGTAAGTATATTTTCGATATCGAAATAGAAAGGATACAATTCGAGCAAGTTTCAAATCCAAGAATTTTGTTAGATGTTAGAATTGACCAAATTATTTTGATTAAAAAATAAAGTGCATCATGCAGGAATCAATCATTAGTCTGATTCTTTGATAAAACGAAATCACAAAAAGTGGTATGTTGCGGCCATTTTGAAACGATTAAAAATCACCGAAGTAATGTCTAAACCCAACGATTCAAGGCAAAGATAAAGGATCCTGGAACAAGGAAATACCCTTTTCAATTGTCTCAACAATTCGATCAGATTGAAGAATCAAAAGAGATTGTAATATTGTAATTGTAAAAGGAAGAAACAAAAAGAAAGGGGATTAGAGATCACTCAATAAATGAAATGGCTAAAGGGTTTCCTTTGACCTATTTTATTTAAAAGTTATCCAACTTGAGTTAGGAGAATACAGATGATTTGATTTTTTTTGGTAAACAAAAAAAAGATTGAAATCATAGTTTAGTTGATTTGATGATTTTATGGATCTATTTGATACTATAATTTGATACTATAATTCTATACATATACAGAACTTAGAATGATTTTTCTCGAGCCGTACGAGGAAAAAACTTCTTATACGTTTCCACGGGGGGGTCTGCCTCTATCCCAATGAGCCGTTTATCGAATCGTTGCAATTGATGTTCGATCCCGAAGAGAAGGAAGAGATCTTCGAAAAGTGGGTTTTTATGATCCGATAAAAAATCAAACCTATTTAAATGTTCCCGCTATTCTATATTTACTTGAAAAAGGTGCTCAACCTACAGGAACTGTTCATGATATTTTAAGGAAGGCGGGGGTTTTTACGGAACTTCGCCTTAATAAAATGCAATTTACTTAATAAAATAGAGGGTGTGGGTAATTCATATACATATATAACTTTGTATAACTTTGTTTTTCTATTATAGATATATAATGCTAATATAACTCTAACATAATGACAAAAATCTACATAACATAAATATATACATAAATATTTATATATTATATATATATTTATTTATTATTTTATTATTATTATTTAGAATTTCTTATTTCTAATTTATTTCTAATTAAATTAGAAATAAATTAGAAATTATTAGAAATTCTATTCTATTATTTTTATTTTTATATTTCTTCTATTATTTATTATTTATCTATTAATATTAAAATATTTATTATTTTATTTATTCTATTTCTAATTATATTCTATTAATTATTATTATATATTTATTTTATTGTTATTAAATTATTGAAATTGAATTACATTTCAATTAATTTTTTTTTCTTCATTGTATATTTTTTTCAATATATTCATATTGACAAGAGTATATCAAATAAATATAATCCGATCTAAGGTAATTGGATCTTTTCTGTGGATCTATTTATACCTGGTCCATAGATTGATTTGGTTTCTTTCTTCATTCAAGTAATGGGTTTCTTTTGGATTTGTTGTGATACAAAAGTTTTGTTTGATTGAAAATATATAATATATATATTATATTGACTGTTATATATTGAATGTTATAATTCGAAAAGTTATAATTTTAAAATAGAAGAAAACTATTTTAAATTTTAATAAAATTTTAATAAAAAATCAAATTTATACGTATACAATGTATATATACGTATAATAAATATATAGTATATATAGATATAGGTATAATATATATAGGTATAATAAGTAAATCTAAGGATGATATAAATAATAACTATAAGATATAAGAATAGATAGCATAATAGGCAAGAGCCGATCTATAAAATTTTACTTTGATCTATATTTTTTATCTCTTCTTTTTTTATGTTCAAAATTGATTAGAAATTTTTATATTTCATTTCTTTTTATTTCTTGCTACTTGCTAGTTTAATGTTTTGATTGTGTCGTGTGATTCAATCTCTTTATTTATATATTTTTTTTTTATTTTGATTCCGATTGTATCTACATAATCATAATCTAATTCTTTTTTGTTTTTTTTTGGGGGGGGGGGTTGCTAACTCAATGGTAGAGTACTCGGCTTTTAAGTGCGGCTAACATCTTTTACACATTTGTATGAAGAAAGGGATTCGATTCGTCCATACCATCGGTATAGTTTGTAAGACCACGACTGATCCTGAAAGGAATGAATGGAAAAAACAGCATGTCGTATCAATGGAGAATTCGGAGAATATTTCATTTTTTGCCGGATCGGCCCAACCCTTATTTGAATTCTTGGTGCGGAACATAAAAAAAAATGAATTCAAAGTTGGGTCGAGTGAATAAATGGATAGAGTCTTACGGTTCCAATTATAGGGAAACAAAAAAGCAACGAGCTTACGTTCTTAATTTGAATGATTATCCAATCTAATTGTACGTTAAAAATAAATTAGTACCTAAAGTACTGTACGTTAAAAATAAATTAGTACCTAACGCGGGAATTTCTATGAGCAGATTTTCAATTTTCTTTTAATGAGTCCTAACTATTAGCTATTCTCTGCTATAAGGGGGAGATGAGTGTGTAGAAGAAAGAGTATATTGATAAAGATCTTTTTTTTCCAAAATCAAAAGAGCGGTTGGTTTGAAAAAATAAAGGATTTCTAATCATCTTTTTATCCTATAATACATATAAACTAATTAGATGGAAAATACATATAAACTAATTAAATGGAAAAAAGCGAGGATGGGAAGTCCGTTGATGAGTTTACCTATTTCCGAGGTATCTATTCTTTTCTTATTATATATACTACTTTGTTTTTACTCTATCGCACTATGTATCATCTAATAACCCAAGAAAAATCCTTTATCCTTGCTTCAATCAAATCGAATATAAAATTAATATGGAGGAATATCAAAGATATTTAGACCTAGATAGATCTCTAAAAAACGACTTCCTATACCCATTTATTTTTCGGGAGTATATTTATACATTTGCTCATGATCATAGTTTAAATAGATCTATTTTGTTGGAAAATGTAGGTTATGACAAAAAATCTAGTTTATTAATTGTAAAACGTTTAATTACTCGAATGTATCAACAGAATCATTTGATTATTTCTGCTAATGATTCGAACCAAAATCCATTTTTTAGGTACAACAAGAATTTGTATTATCAAATGATATCAGAGGGCTTTGCCATTATTGTGGAAATTCCATTTTCCCGACGATTAGTATCTTCTTTAGAAAGGCCAGAGATAGTAAAATCTCATAAATTACGATCAATTCATTCAATATTTCCTTTTTTAGAGGACAAATTTCCACATTTAAATTATGTGTCAGATGCATTAATACCTTACCCCATCCATTTAGAAAAATTGGTTCAAACCCTTCACTATTGGGTGAAAGATCCTTCTTCTTTGCATTTATTACGACTCTTTCTTCATCAGTATTGGAATTGGAACAGTCGTATTATTCCAAAGAAATCGATTTCTATTTTTATAAAAAGTAACCCAAGATTTTTCTTGTTCCTATATAATTCTCATGTATATGAATATGAATCCATCTTCTTTTTTCTCCGTAACCAGTCCTTTCATTTACAATCAACATTTTCTCGAGTCTTTCTTGAACGAATTTATTTCTATGGAAAAATAGAACATTTTGCAGAAGTTTTGGATAATGATTTTCGGGCCATCCTATGGTTGTTCAAGGATCCTTTCATGCATTATGTTAGATATCAACGAAAATCAATTCTGGCTTTAAAAGACAGGCCTCTTCTGATGAAAAAATGGAAATATTACCTTGTCGATTTATGTCAATGTCATTTTTATGTATGGTTTCAACCAGAAAAGATCTATATAAATTCATTATCCAAGCATTCTCTCAACTTTTTGGGCTATCTTTCAAAGGTACAAATAAATCCTTTGGTAGTACGGAGTCAAATGCTAGAAAATTCATTTATAATACATAAAGATAATACTATGAAGAAACTCGATACAATAGTTCCAATTATTCCTTTAATTGAATCATTGGCAAAAACGAAATTTTGTAACGCAGTAGGACATCCTATTAGTAAACCGACCTGGGCGGATTCATCGGATTCTGATATTATCGACCGATTTGTGCGTATATACAGAAATCTTTCTCATTATTATAGTGGATCCTCAAAAAAAAAGAGTTTGTATCGAATAAAATATATACTTCGACTTTCTTGTGTTAAAACTTTGGCTCGTAAACACAAAAGTACTGTACTCGCTTTTTTGAAAAGATTAGGTTCGGAATTATTCGAAGAATTTGTTACGGAGGAAGAACAAATTCTTTCTTTGATCTTCCCAAGAGTTTCGTCTATTTCGCGAAGGTTATATAGAGGACGAGGGCGGATTTGGTATTTGGATATTATTTCTATCAATGATTTGGCCAATCATGAATAATTGGTTATGAAAACATGTAAATCGAAATTTTCCATAAATGATGAAGGGATAACAAAAAATTCATTCATTTCTATTATGAAATGCTCATACAGTATACTAGTAAGGATTGAGCAACTGAGTATTCAACTTCCTTAGACGGTTTTTTGTCTAGGAA
>CAOJBJ010986963.1:0-19687 GCA_948291685.1 Euphorbia celastroides | reverse complement strand
GATTAATATTTATATTTTTAAATTATTTATAATATGTAAATATATAAAATATTTTAAAAATAATGTAGTTAATTAATTTTTATATAAAAAATATTTTATGTTTTAGAAAATCCCGCCTAGCCGATTTTCGAAACACATGCTCGTCTAAGTGGAAAAACGCCTAGAATCGTCCGACTTGATGAAATCGCGGCGGTGTTTTAAAAAATCCCGCCTAGGCGCCGCCTAGACTGACTTTTAAAACACTGCTTTTGCAGAAGCTTTATTATGAGCTTGGATTTGGATTGATGTTGTTGTTGAAAACCATAAGTAAAATTACAAAAAGTTCAAAAATATTAGTTGCAAACACGTAAATTTGTGTAGAGAATAAAAAATGAAATAAAATCATATCGCGTGAATTTTGTATTCATACAAATGAAAAAAATAACGAAAATATTTGAGATAAAAAGTTTATTTTATTAAAATAATAAATTAGAATATATGAAATTTGTTTATTTTTATTTTTATTTGTGTTTCTTTTTTTATGATTAATAAAATGATATCATCTTTTTTATGAAAGAAAAATGTTCCAAAAAATGCGAGGAAATAGTAAATTGGCAAAGTTTGGAGTATACTATCTCCTATTATTGTAACAATGATAATGCGGGATAAATGCTATATAATAGGAAGTCAACTACATATCAATAAAATGTCTATATAATGTTGTGAATATAAGTTCAACAAGGTATGATTAGCAAAGGTAGAGCCAGCGAGAGGGATTAGCAAGACTGATCAACGAAGGTAGAGTCAGCAAGAGGGATACGCAAAGGCAGGGTTAGTAAGACTGATCAACAATGACAGTAGGAATAAAAGTCGAGTTGTGCAAGCACTGTCCTTAAAGGATATTCAGGGTTTCTTGCAGGATTGAACAACTTCTTCGAAACCTTATTCAGGATTCAAAAACAGGAGCATAAATGTGAAACATATCCAGAATTCTCGTTTAGCCGAAATAGTTAGACTGAAAAGTGAGATCCTTTCTAAAACCACAACAACTTTTCTTATATACCGTAAAAACTAGCCGGTAGGGCCTTAAAGGCAGAAATGGTTTTTGATTAAATGCAAAAATTATAAAATCCACACTTAAAAGCTTCAATTTCGGGTGAGACTTTAAACATAAAATAAAAGAAATATCTTGTTATAAAAAATAGTATAAGTTTTTGATACATGGCTTCTCTCCACCCGCGCAGGGGGGCAAATCAGTTGATTTGCACTCGAAATGGCTTCCAGACTATTTTTTTCATGTGCGCGAGACCCCACCATGTTCCTCTAACACTCTGTCAAGTCTAAGTATCAATTCTTTATTATAAACCCAAAAACTATCATAAACTTTCAATATGGGACAATGTTCCTTTGAAAGTAACATAAAACTTTTGTTTTTCCTATATATAAGATGATAAACAAAAGATAGAGGTTACAAATGTGATGAGAAAATAATAATAGTACAAAGAATAGTAGTTTTAAATTACATGTACTAAAAAAATTATTATAATTACGGTAAAGGAAAAAAAATTAAAGTTCATATATCCATTTATATATTTCTAAAAGCAAAGGAGTATTAATATTTTTGGCCTTATACTTTTTATTAAAATTTTCAAATTTGAAAATTCATAAAAAGAACACATCAAATCCAACGAATTCATAATATATCTTCTAATTATATCAAATACTCAAAAAAACAAGAGATAAAAAATAATAAAAAAAATTTAAATTCTAAAATCATAAAATCCAACCAATTAACAAATTTAAATTCTACATATATACATGTTCCAAGTCAATTAACCAATCTAAATTTTAAGCATATACATATTTTATTTTTCATAAAAAAATTTAAATTGTAAAATTCTCAAATCAAACCAATTAATAATAGGTCAATTAATTACATCTAATAACCTAAAAGATGGAGATAAGGAACACTATATCAATATATGAATTGAATATAATAATTTTGATTTTTGAGATTCAAATATTATCTTATCCTATTTTTGTGTTGTTCTATATATGATAATTTTATATGAGTTTATTTTAGAACAGTACGTATCTCTTTTCTTTTCTTTCTTAGTGGGTTTAATACCTTGTACTGTTCATATTTATGTCATTAATTTTGTATTATTATTTATCAATACAGAAAATTTTAAGATTCAAACATTTTATATTGTTTTTAATAATATATTCAAATATTTTCTTTAATTTAATATAATTATAAATGATCTATTCATATATTATAGGGAGCACTACTCACGGCATGAGTGAAATGAAGCCGAAAATTGGTGCTGGAAAGTTAATTCTAACCGTGGTTAATTTACATTTTACCGAAGAAGTAACCTTTTAAAATAATGGTCCACTGGAAGCGTATATAAAAATGTCAGAAACCCAGTCAACGATGACGATGATGATCAAGGCGACGTCTTCATCGATGAATCTGATATCATCAACGAAGTTACCATCGACGAAGAAGGTTATTCTCTTCACTTTTCTACATATTCCTTCTCAATTTGCTGCTAGCCTCAGTTCATTTTTCTCTATACAGATCTTCCTGATGCCGAAGATGATGCTGGTAGCGACGGTATTATTTTCCGTTCCAATTCAATTGAAGTTGTTTATTTGCTTTTATGTTAACCGCTTGCTTTTATCTGCTTCTGCTTGTAATTGAATACTTCTGTTTTGTACTATTTTTTGGATGTCCAGACGGAGTTGATGATTCTGTTCACATATTCACTGGTCATACTGGTAAGTCTCCATAATGAACATTTGTTCCTTCAATCAATTCCTTTTTCTTCTTTGCATATTCTTAACCGGAAGTTCGTATTGGCATATGCAAATTTGCTTAAGTTTTATGATATCTAGTTGAATTAGAATACACAGTTGGAGCTTGAGAAGATTTTTTGGGGAAGCTTTGGGGTTGTGAGCGAGTTTAATGATCAAACTATAGCATCCAGGGAGAAAACCCGCTTGGGTCTAAATGCTTTAAGGCCTGTTTGGATGGAGCGCGGGAAGGGCTAGTAAGGGAGTGGAAGGAAAGAAGCTTTAAGGGAATAGCTTAAGCCCTCTCAATATATCAATTATAGCATTGGAAATTCAAAGAAATTGAGGGGTCAGAGAAACTTGTGATTAAAATCCATCCTCCCTAGTAGAGGTTTAACTCTTCCATCACATTCCTTAGAATCCGTTAAAAACTCCGTCTTAAGTCTCTTCTTTCTATAACCCTTGACCTGCTTAAGTAATATATGCAAAATGTTATGGTTTTGTACAAACAATCTTCTATTTGACCTTTTTCCCCGAAATTTTTTTTATGAGGCTGTTAAATGGTCACAATCCCCATTAGATTTCATGCATTCCTATCCCTTTATGTTTTGGTATAGTTTCTCAATCAAATAAATTCATGCTGTCACAATACTGATGCTGATTCACCCTGGTGAAACTGTGGAACTGATGTTTTCCCTCTGTTTACAGGTGAACTCTATACATTTACCTGCAGTCCCACAGATCCACAACTGGTGGCAACTGGAGGTGGAGATGACAAGGGGTTCATGTGGAAGATTGGTCTTGGTGATTGGGCTTCTGAACTCCAAGGTTATTTATCTTTCCCTTGTATTTTCACTAAAAATTATTAATTGTTATGATAACATTGAAAATTTAGAATTTGAAGAGTTTTCAAGTTTTAAGGACACTAACCCAAACCTTAAGAAAATGATGCCTAGTGGTCCCTTAAGAAAATTGAATTATAGATCATGAGTGTATGTATGGGGCAACTTGTCATTTTTTTCAAGTTCATATGAAAGCTAAAGTTCATTAGTTCTTGTTTGCAATTTTTTGTACCTATGAATATATTGGTATATTTCATCATTTACACACACCACCATCCACCCTAAATTATATTTTCTTTTTTAGAAGTATCGATTCTTGGTATCTGTTTCATGCTTGAATAGTTGGCTTTCCCTTTTCTTCATAATTTTATCAAATCTTTGAATCTTTTACGCAGGTCACAAAGATTCTGTATCTAGTTTAGCCTTCAGTAATGATGGACTACTACTTGCATCTGGTGGGTTGGAAATAACTGTGCGAATTTGGGATGCTGCAGGAAACTTGAAACATGAATTTGATAATGCTGGAGGGGAAATTGAGGTGAGCTTGCTTTGTAGTGTTAGTTATCTCTACCTCTTTTTTCTTTCTTAGAAGTTCATTAATCATGCATTGACTATGCGGTTACTCAGTGGGTGAGATGGCATCCGAGAGGGAATCTGGTCTTGGCTGGTTCTGAGGACTCTAATGCATGGATGTGGAATGCTGACAAAGGTGCCTTTCTTAATATGTTCTCTGGACATGGCAGTAGTGTGACATGCCGTGATTTTACTCCTGATGGTATGGAACTAATTTCTTGCTGCTATATGTTGTTACTTCTCAGAAGTTTAATTCAGAAATTTGATTTATTCTTCTCATACTTATGTGATGTTTGATACTTTCTTTACGTAAAACAATCTGCACTGGTTCCAATGATGCAACCTTGAGAATATGGAACCCAAGAAGTGGAGAAAATGTTCATGTTGTCAGAGGTAATACTTTTTCCAGCTTACTTGATTTTTTTGGACTTACTAAATCAAAAAGGAATAAAAGATTGTGAGGCTTCAACATCAGACCATAATCCTTTTCAAAATTACGCTTATATTATGTTTCTGCTTATGGTTTTTCTCTTGCTTCTGAGTGAATGCCATTTTCCTAAAAATATTGTGAAGAATTAGAGAAGTAAAGTCTAAAGATTTTAAACAATTCGTGCTGTATCAAGTCCTCGTGCAATGCCTTCACAATTTTGAACAAATGAACTACAATTGGATTAGAACATGAAGCAAGATGCAGATGCGTTTTGCTTCTGCATGTAAATTGCATAAAAGTGAAAGCTTGGGAGGTGAAACAGAGAAAATCACATAAATTTATTGTATGTGGGTGCTTATCACACTTGAGACATCCCAGTCAGCTTAACAAAAATACTACCTCTTTATTATAATGACCTTTACCGACAGAAGAAAAATGCGTGAGCATTCCACATGGCATATATCATGATGCATATTATTCTATTAACTCTGCATATACCTCACACATGCATAGAAGAGGCACACACACTTCTTTTTTTTTTTTGTCATGTATTTTGGTGGTTTTCACATTATAAGACTCATTACTTCTTCACTTGAAACCTTGTCTAAGTCTATCATTTTTCCCATTTTGCTGCACACGAAAAGAATAAACAAAGGCCAGCAAAAATACTAGGATTTTTTTGAATAACTAATTTCGTGTTTAAGATCTTACAAACTTGTATAAACTTTGTTGACTGCAGTGAGATTTTAATCCTCTTCTCTTGTGGTGAATTTAGTTATTCCTTGTGACAAAATTTTCTTGATTTGCATCTGTATTTGTTTATAGTTTATAGAATTTTGATACCATTGCTTATTGCTTTCTTCGCCGAGGTTTTTCAGTCTAGCTACTTCCATATCCTAGAAATGTATGTAACTGCAGCCGTGTTTGACTAACAACCTAATTTCAGAGAAATTTTGTGTTAGATGACCGTATTAGAATGGAACTTGAACCAATTAAGATTTCTAGCTTGGATGGGAAAGGGCTTTAGTTATTGGATGTTTGCCGTTTACTACCAAATGTGATCCATCTTTTTCATGTCTTGGGGAGATTTTTATTGGAAAGAGAAGTTGGGCATAGGGCAGTACTATATAATTTCCATCATAATTTGTTGGTTCTTCTCTCATTGTGTGTTACAAAGGTATTAATGGTGAACTTATAGAAAGCCTTATATAATAATATTTATCCTGTTAGAAATTCTGTCAATATATGAAAATTTATGTTTAAATTTTAAAGTTGTTTAATCTAAATTTTCTGATCGTATTTATTCTACTTTTTAGGCCATCCTTATCACACTGGAGGATTGACATGCTTGGCACTAAGCTCAGATTCCACTCTCGCCATTACTGGTTCTGAGGATGGTTCTGTCCATATTGTAAACATAACAACTGGGAAGGTTCGTATCCATCTAAAATTCTTCTGTTTTGATTCTTGAATACCGTCAAAACTTCTTTTTTCAAGAGTATTTTCCATTGATTACTTCCTCTGTCCTTTTTGTCCTTACCTTTCTGTTTCAAAGTCTCACTTTTGTGTGGTCTGTGCTGTGATTGTCTAATTGATGCAAGCCCATTTACCTTTTCTTAGTTATGGTAGAACTGGAAGTGCTCAACTTTTTTGTCTGTCTCCTATTTCAACCTGAAGCTAACTATGAAGAGTCTTGTTGGTGAGGTGGGCTAGATCTGGTGCCTGGTTCAAACTATGAGAAGTTTGTAGTTTAGTTGTTGGGTATTCATATACTTGCATCCTGTATACCTGTGTAGGCTTTCCCGTCAACCAGTGACTATATCCCTTGTGACTTCAATATAGAATGATTATTAATTTGATTGTGAGCAATTAGTAATTTGGTTTTTGCATTTGGGTCATCTCTTATTTAATCTGTCAAAACTTTCTTGTGATCTTTGGGTGTAAATTTTGTATCTATGATCCCTAAAGTTGGCAATGTTGAAAAGTTGATCTAGACATCATCAATAATTTTTTATTTTTTATACTTTTTACATATATGATTTGATCATGTGACTGCTGTGAACTTGCTTCTTGCCTTCCACAGGTGGTTAGTTCTCAGGTTTCTCATACGGAGTCTGTTGAATGTGTTGCACTTTCACCAAGGTATAATCTATCTCTTGAATCCACTATTTCTATGTTTGTGTACGTGCAGTTATCTGATAGGTTAGATATAAATTACTCTCATTCCTAATGTCTTATTTTGTCAATTGCTGCTTTTTATTAACCTATTTCACTTTTTTTTTTCTGGATTTCCTTTTCATTCTTGCTGAGTTTATAAATTAGCTAAGGGGTTTTAATGCTTGTAACGCATACTAGTTTAGCAAATTATTCTTGAATAAAGACATGCTATGTAAACCTAGGTCCAAAGAGGAATGACATTCCTGTAAATTGGAATTAATTTTAGATCTCAACCTATATCTGATGTATTACTTGTTCTCCCACCCCAATAATTTTATCCTTCCCTCTGGATTTTTCAATCTGTGGCTCATCGTCATGCTTATTCATTTCAATTATATTTTTCTGCTTGATCTGAATGTGCCATTTGAGTACTTCTGAGTTACCTTCCTAATCTTGAAGTGCAACAAGGGAAATCAATGAAATCTGTAACTTTAATCTTTTCATCGACTCTCCCCTGATCCATGCCCCATCGGCATCGTGGAATGATCTCTTTGGTTTGTGTACTGAGTTTGATTTTCCTTGTTTTTCTTTTGTATGATAGCAACCCTTGGGCTGCAACAGGGAGCATGGATCAGAAGCTTATAATCTGGGACCTCCAGCATTCCTCAGCTCGCTCCACATGTGAACACGAGGTGAGCTATTTCTGCAGTTATTTACTGAATTAATCGATAAAATTCTTGCAGAATCTGCAAAATGTAATTTGATTAATATGGCAATTCTAAGTTTTTTTTCAACTACAAGGGTCCCATAAATGAAAACTATCTCAACTAAGATTAGAGTTCGAATAATTGAACCCTGAACAGAAAGTAAGTCTACACTCTACAGCTGCCCACTATCTGAAAAATATAAGATTAAAAGTAGAAAGGGCCAAATCCTATCTCTTCGGTTTAGAATCCTAAGTTAAGATCAGAGCTGTCCGGTATTGAACTGAAAATTCTCTAGTTCTGTTTCTGCCTAGTGCTAATGTCTAAAGAAAGCCTTTTGATTATAGCAGTCCTCTGAAAAGAGAGGGTGTTTTATTCTATAGGAGAGGGCTTGAAGTGTCCAACCTACAATGTTAGTTGTTAAGGTTGAAACTACGTTGTTTATTATTGGTTATTTTTTTTATCAAGTGGTGAGTTGCTGCCCAAGCAAACAGGCCTCAGCCAATTTGGGACTATAGCACCTCTAGGGCACTTAATAGTCAGCTATGAACACCTCATGGGTCTACTTGTTGCATCTCCTAAATTGAAGGCCAAAATATAATCATCTGGTTCTCATATTCAGTACTTGGAAAAACTTGCCCTTGGTAATTTACGTGTTTGTCAATTTGGGTAGCAATAGTCAGAAATGCACGTCAGAAAGCTGGCTCTTGATATTCAACTGAGAGCATGTTTATTGACGCATGTGACCAAATTGACAAATCGCCATATATAGAGCGTACAATGTGCCATAATGGCAGTTGAAGGCTCAAAATGAGTTGCTTGTATGATACATTGACTAAGGGTCTATATTGGAGTATAAGGTCTAAAAATGAAAAAATAAGCTTGGTTCAAATATTGCATTTTTGCAGTTTGTGGCTGGAAATGAAAGGCAAAGTAATATGAACATACCCCCTAAATAGAATAGGACAAAAGCCAACTTAGAATTTTCTTACAAAGCAATGTTTATGTTTTGTTTGGTTTGGAACAGGATGGAGTTTCGTGCTTGGCATGGCTTGGAAAATCAAGATACTTAGCCACGGGATGTTTAGATGGGAAAGTAAGGGTATGGGATAGCCTTTCGGGTGATTGTGTGAAAACGTTCAGTGGCCATGCTGGCGCCATTCAGTCGATCTCACTATCTGCTAATCTTGATTATCTAGTTTCTGCTTCAATCGATGGAACTGCAAGAGTCTTTGAGATTTCTGAATTTCAGTGAACCATAACTTATACCAGTTATATTTTGGGGCACCGGTGGGCAGAGTTGAGTATTGTGCTTAGCTATAACAAGCAAATCGAAGCCGGGTTTAGTTGTTGGAGTTCAAGTTAGAGAGGCAGAGAGCTGAGTCCAGGTGAATTGTGTGGGATGTGAGTGTGTACTATTGTACTATTTATCGACTGGCAATGAATTTGATTGATAGCTGAATATGTGTAAAGTCCAAAAATGATTACTATGTTAACCGAGATAAATTGAGCTAGACAAACGGAGGGGTTCCTCTACTAGTTATATGATATACTGAAATTGAAGTATAAAGTCCAAAAATGAAAAATTTTGCCAGGTGCAAAGATTGAATTATGCAGTTTGTGGCTGGAAATGCAGGGCAATACCCCATAAATAGAACAGAAAATTTGAGTGTGTGCTACTATTTATGGACTAGCAATGATTTGGTAATAAATCTATAGCATGGAAAGTTGATGTACATCAGTGGGTCAAAAATTGTGATTGACTTCTTTAATAAATTCAATAGCATAATTTATGAATTTTGAGTATTCCTATTGAGACCATTTTATTATGTTATCACAAAAATTTATACAAAGAGACAGATAATTATGCCAAATTAAAGAGTCTTTCCAATAGAGGCCCTGATGTTAATCACTATCTGTAAATAGAATCAAATTTTACACTCAAGCTTGTATGTTGGAGAAAACAGAGCTCAATCTTGAAATAGCGCAAGTCATAAGTGCACATAGTCTATATTACAATATATAAACAAAGTTGAATCGACAAGTAATTAAATAACATGGAATTGTAGAGAGACAAGACACCTGCTTTAAATGTTCACAGCATTATAAATAGAAAACCCTTGAAAAAGCAAGTAGCATGTGAATTGCATCAGTAGAGTTGCACTCTTCCATTTACATTTAAAGCATCTCTCTTATATACTCGCACTATTGGCAAATTCCTTTGCAACTTTCTCTCACAAATTCATGAAAACATGAAATTCACATTTGGACTCATTTTGATGGCTCTCATAATTGCAAATGCTACTGCCACTGTCCTTCCTATTCACCATTGTAAGTCTTTCCAACTGCACGATAACGTTTCCTATTGTAAGGATCATAATAAAACATGATCTTTGTGAATGTAGCAGCAGATAATGAGAAAACGGTTGGCAGCAAAGGTTACTCACACCCTAAGGTTCTTATCTCAAATATACATTCTCATATAAGCTTATTGATATACATATAAGTATAGATGATTGAATATTAATATTTCGGGTGTGCTTGAGCAGGAAGAAGAAGAAGAAGAAGAAGAAAGAGAGTTATACGGGGTGGGCTCGAGTATGCCAGATTGTTCAAATGCGTGTGGAGGATGCTATCCATGTAAAAGGGTGACAGTGAGCTTCAAGTGCCCTATTGTTTACAGATGCCTTTGTAATGGCAAATTCTACCCTATCCCCTCTTCTTAATTCATCTAACCATTCCAGTTTCTATGCTTCCTCTTGCCATTTATGTCTCAACTTTTGTCATCTACCAAGCAATACTGTGACCCCTCATAGTAGATTCACATCAAGAAAAGAAAATTGTACTGTTGGGTGTTGACAAGAATGAATTCTTTTATGGGCTATAGTTTTGTAGTACAGTAGTTGTCTGCCTTTATTCAACCAGAATGCTGTGAAATTGTAGAGAGCCATGAACTGTATTCTCTCAAAATTCAATTTGCCTTTTGGGTTGCTATAACTTCACAATAAACAAAGATGACTAAAAAAGAAACCGGCCTTCGAATGCACACATGTGTCTCAATTACATGTAGAAGAAAGGAGCATATTAAAATGCACTAAATCAAGTAGTGGCATTTCAATTCACTATCAACCTGTGCGCCATCTTTATGTTTTGTACCACCAATAGTAGAATGCAACAGAATCGGAGAGCAACAAACAACTATTAACGGTTTTAGAACAGGAGAATACAGAGATTCAGAAACACATGCAATATACAGAGAATGAGAATGATCATGTAAAGTAGAACGTACAAAATGCAATTTTAATTTAAAGAGGACACACAATGTAAATAATATAGTTAGGTAATATTTATACAAATAATTTGTAAAAACTATATAACCATGTCAATTTCCCTAAAATCTAAATCCAATAAAACATGACCACTAATTCAATAATCATAATTCTAAATTTCTAATAACTAAGGCAATCACAATAATGGCTACATATCGTAGAAACTTTAAAACACTACCGATACCCACTATCCAACCCAAACCCAAATTCATCCCTATCGTTGAACCCTAAACATATCCAATTCCATACCCTAACAAAATGAACCCCAATCGTAACAACCGACATCCAAATAAAGAACAAACCTCAAAAAAATCGCAACTTTAAAAACGCTATTCCGAATTCGAATCTAAAACCGAATAATAAAAGAGGAGCGTATGCATAACACGCGACACTGCACGTACAGGGGAGTCCCAAAGTCCACGTCATCATTGGAAAGAAGAGTGAGTTTGTAGAAAAATAAAAATAACTAAATAGGAAACGCGGCAAAAACAGGCATTAACTGAATTCCCAAGTCCAATCGGAATTCTGATTAGTTCAACCACTGGCTTCTATAAATAAACTCGTACCTTCCCTTCCCTTCCCTTCAAATTGGATCAAAATGCCTTCTTCTTCCCGCCACATCGATTTCACTCCAAGCGATATTCGAAGCCCAACCCTAACTTCTTCAATTATTCTCAACTTGTATTTCACTTCCTCCTACCAAAGAATCGATCTTCAGACCCGACAAACCCTGTTTCCTTCATCCCCAGCCGTTCTTCCCATTTTCAATTCCAATTCGATCCTCGATTAGCAGATTCACCAGCTTTGTTCTGTCAACGTCTGTGCGGTTTCCTCGTCCGCAGACGTGATCTGGACCCCCAATCACGGGTTAAGTTGGCTGACGAAACCGCACTTTTTATTTCATGGCAGCTGCCTCCTCTGCTGCAGGTAGACGTTCGCATTCGAATTGTTCATTCTGAATTTGTTAATCCCGTGACGCCGGCTCGGCTGATAGATGGCGCGTTACGCTGCAGATGTCGGCCTTAAGAAGAAATCCCAATTTACGGTCAAAGAGTTTATTAAGAAACGGACCTTTGAGTGCGGAGATGAGAGGGAGGAAGAATGCTCCATCTGTTTCGAGAATTTCAGAAAACACAGAAAAGCCATAAAGACGGAATGCAATCATGTTTTTCACATAAATTGCATCTCCAAATGGCTGCTGAAGAATAACACGTGTCCTCTATGTCGCAAAAAGGTTTATTAGTTTTATAGTGTCTTTCGGTAATCACTTGTTACGGTGATTGAGTTAAACATTAGTAACTGTGCAGTTTAAGTTCGTCTTGGTATAAATTAGGATTATTGGTTGACTTGTAATTGATATTTCAACTTTTTCTTAAGTGATTAACTTTTTATTCTAAGAGTTGAGGGTTGATTGTTAGTGAATCTCGCTTTTTCTTTGAAGGTATCACTGTTCCTCTTTCAACTATGATCATTGTGATTTAATTCATTTTCTTACAGTTTATCTGATCGTTTTGATTATAGAAATTGTGTAGAAAAGTGAGGAACGTTACACTGCCCTCTCTGAGCGACACCACCGCTGCTCTTTGGGACTGGGATTCAGCTTCCAGTAAACTGCTCTTCTAGTGTGAGTAGATTTGAACATTTTTTTATTGCGTCTTTGCCCCTGATTAAAGCGTGCTTCTCGTATTAGCTGATAAGCTAAATTAAGGACTAAATTAATTAATATAAACAGTCAAAACGTGCTGTCAAGTTAGAATATGTTGTTATTGAAAGTGTACTTTCAGAAATAGTGGCTAGGAAAGCTATTCCAGACATATCTAAATACTTCATTTCCTTTTCAACTCTAAAACCTTTTATTGGATTGGTTTAGCTCAAATTTAGGGCTAATTTGGAATTGTGTTTTCACATGTTTCTTCTAAAATAAGCTTTCACTTTAGTACTACATTCTAGCCATAGAAATGCATTATCAATATGGTTCCAATTAAGTAAAAGTAAATGTGACACCAATCCCAAATATCATAGTTATATCATAGCTTATTTTTTTAAAAAGGTTTGATCTCATAGGATCTTTCATTAAAAAGAAAAGTAAAAAGAAACAAATACTATATGTCTATGTAAAGTTGAAAAGCAAATCCAAGACACGTGTCTTGATGTCTGCACCACCAACCAACCCACTTCTCAATCCACTTAAATTGCAGCTACATAGTTATATTGGCAACTTTTCTATATTGGAGCTGTGGACCCTTTTCATCTCAGGTGTAATACAATCCTCAAAAAAATATAGCAGCATATGAAATATCCTTTACATAACATAAGTCATCCAATGATGAATTGTGTAGCAGAGATACTAACCTCTACCAAAAATGAAATCAAGATCTAGATTATTTAACAAACTGAGAATCATGGAGCAAAACGAGTTTCAAACCCTTGGCACTTTCTCCCTTTGATAATTTCTTCGAAGGACGCCTGTAGTACTTGTCCTTCAACACCACATCATCAAAAACCGACCAATTTGGCCTCTTGGAGAGCTATCAGCCCACAAGAACTTCTCTGAAAATGGGTTGACTAGGCTGACTCTGAACTCATTAGCTGTCACAACAGATAAACGAGGTAAGTTATGAAATAGAAACAGATTCAGGAGAAGTTCTGTTGTGCTAATGTACTTCTGCCATGGCTTTGATTCTCAGGGTCACATTGCTGGTAAGCAGGGCCACATGTCTCTCACTGTCCATTTTCTTATAAAAGAGAGCACAATCAAGGATCTGGTCTTGTGCAGTTGGTGTAACGGTAACAGCAACCAGATTGATATGATTACTGACCCTCTCAGTCTCTAGTTTCCTAACATCGTTGTATAGAGAATACCGCTCATCGAAATATAAAGCGGATCAGATGCGATTGTTTAGATCTATGTGATCAGACTCCATCAAATTTGGAGAATCTAAGAGAACAAAGACGATACGGTCAGCATTTCAAATACAATGAGATTTATGACAGCAACATGTGATAAACTGCATAGATCATTTACAAAGAAAAAGAATCACCTAATAAGCTAACACCATTCTCCACTCAACAACTAGTCCACTTGACACTAAAGATTGCATAAAGAAATTGAACAGTGCCACAAGTAGCCAGGTCAAAGACTACAATCTATGCAATAATTATCTCTTAATTATGTCCCTCCAACATCTGTCTTCTGACTAATGCAAGTACTAAGTAAATTTTCTCTCATATTGTGTCACATGGTCGTGTTCAATCAAATATAGTTAGGATTTCGCAACAACAACAAAGATAACTCCAGATTTATTTTGATTCTCAGTATGAGATAGATGAAAGGTAGAACATGAGTAAAACTAAATGTACCAACACTAAAAGCTAATTGTGGGACCAAATCAGTAGTTGAACAATCTTTGTATCTTAGTTGAAATAAGCTAGATGATGATTCAAGATGCAAAATTTAAGAGACTAAATGGCATATGAAAGAAGGAGCATCAATGCAAAATTCGAAACAGTGTGGCAATAAACTATACTGAAGTCTGTCAAGACAGTCTATAAAGAAAAACAAATTGTTCTCCTCCAACCTAAATAAGCTCCAGATATCACTTGACAATATTCTATCAAAAAATACGTGCCTTTTGAACCTCCTGTGATTTGCACAATAACAAAGGGGTTGTCATTAGCATTTTTGGGTGGCAAAAAATAGTATGACATATCATTGGACACAACTCTGCATATTGAGTAAAGATAAGAGCCCAAGTTAATAATTGAGAACTCGCCTTTTGAACCTCCTGTGATTTGCACGATAACTAAGGGGCTGTCATCCACATTTTTGTGTCGGCCCATCCAGTTCAAGATATCATGGGACGAGAGAACTGCTTCACAACCTCTGTAAAATCAGAAAAAGAATCTCGTCATCCTCGTAAACAATACTAAACGAAGTTATTTCTAAAAAGAAATATCAGCAAATTTAAGAGCACATACCCATCGAAGGGTTTCAATTAGAGCAGGTAGCAGTTGTTCCTTTGAATTTGTTTGTAGTCAATAAAAAATGTCCGGAATATGCGAAATGTGAGCCCAATCATCAGCAGAGCTGTCCTTGCATCTTGCTACAAGTTGGGGACAATTGCAAATGGATAAATCTTGCAACTTGGTTAGTTTGGGCATCCACGGAGGTACACAAGCCAAACTAGGACAGTCCTCTACATACAAATGTTCAAGAGAGGATATATATTTGATGTAGCTGAGAGAGCTTTGGCTTATCTGGAAAAGGTGGATCGCGAGAAGGGAAGTCGTGACCAGTTGAGTGCACGACCTCGTGCTTAGTGTGCACGATATCGTGCGATCAGATCGCGAGAAGGCAGAGAACTGCACGACCTCGTGCGCTTGTGCACGACCTTGTGAAAGACTAACCAGTTCAAGCTTTGGAAAAAGGGGCAAGTAAGTCAGGTTCTAGGAAAGCATGGAAGCTCTTTTGTTTGTAGTCTCTCAAACCCCATCAAATTGGGGCAGTCTTTGAGAGCAAGCTCTGTTAAGGAGGGAAAACACAAGGAATATCCTCCTCCTTTATCAACATCTAAAGGGAGCCACTCTATATTTCTGCAACCAGTAAAATTAAGGGACGCCAGAGATGGAAGCCATGTTGGAGCCTTTACTCCTCTGTAAGACCACACCTTCAGATCTTTCAAATTTGGGTGAGGGATTAATGCTTCCAGTCCCATTTCATCATGAGCCACACCATCTGCACTGCAGTAAGCAAAGCAGCGCTTATAATGAGAAGGGAGATGATAGTAACTCAACCTAAGGATTGGCAAAATATTGTGCTCAAACACATCAACCTTTGAAAGTTCATTGTCCTTGAACAATAACCACTCAGTGTTCGGGTCTTTGGAACATAATACTCCTCCTATTGCCTTAATGGCTAAAGGAACTCCACAACATTTTTCTACTATTTCCCTACCTATTGCTTCAAGGCTCGGATTAGGAAGCATCCTTTCTTGAATGCCACTTGCTGGAGCAATAACCATGACTCATCTTCAGACAAGCCATTTAATATTTTCATGAAGGAGTTCTTTTAATGGATCCATCTGATCGGGTTCAACTCCTTTTCGGGTAATAGATTGCAGAATATTTTTTACCAGCAATTTGACATCAAAGTCATCGGACACATACACCCACATCTTTAACTCAAAATGTTTTTTAATCCTATCATCATTATATACCATTTGAGCAAGAGTTGTCTTTCCCAACCCTCCAATTCCCACAATGGCAACAACTGCAACATTATCTTCATGATTAGAAGAAAGTAAAAGTTCAACCAATTCCCACAATGCCTTAACCTTATGAGCCATATTGAGACCGAAAGCAAGCTGATTTGAACTCAGAGAAGAAAAGACGCACCTTTTTCGAAACTCCAGAGCCAGGCGAAAGTGGTTGGCGTAAGGCCTCGGTAGAAATACTGTCCAGCAAGTCCTCAGCATCATACATGGCTTCAGTGAGCTTTGAAAGCCATTGTTTGACTTGACGATTATGAGTTGACTTCTCGTCTGCGTCAAGAAGCACAGCTTCGATCGTTTCAACCGATTCCTTCAGTTTGTCAAGCTCATCTTTCACACCCCACCGGAGCACTATCTCATTTAGCAACAAAGATCCCACCTTTGAAATGAGACCAGCAACAACATCAGAAAGGATTGCGTCAGCCACTGTTGAGTGTAAGAGAAGCAGGATAGAGATGTGAACTGGGTTGATTGCAAGTTTGCAACTGTTTCACTTGAGGAAGAAAAAGTTCAGATCTACCAAGTGTTTTCAATTCCAAATTAGAGTTGAGCCGCAACCTGCAAATTGCATGTTTTTTTATTGAATTGTATGAAATTAAATTGAATTAATAGAATTTATTAAAATTAAAATTTATATAAAAAATATTCAAATTTTAATAATTTTTATTTTTATTAAAATTTTATTGAAATTAAATAAATTGAATGTAATTTATTTAAAATTTATTGAACTGTAAATCAACTTATTCGGTTCATTTAACAATTTGTGAGTAAAATTTTAAACTCAAATGATAATGGTTTCAACTATTTCTAAAAGGCATAAGGTTCATGAGTTTGTAGTTTCAAAATTCTTTTTTAAAAGGAATAACTTGAGATTTCTATTTTAAAAACTTATGTGAAAATAATATTTATTTTAATATGAATTTTGAAAGTTAATAATATACTACATGTTAAAATAAAAAAAATTAAATTTTTAAATATGATGTCAACTTTAAAAATTATAAAAAAGATAAAATTTTTGAAAATTTTTTAAATATTATATTTAGTAATATGGTTTCATTACAAGATTGTTGAAACATTGAAATATTTTTTCTAACATCCTTGTTTTTAATAAATATCCTTATCTTAAATAAATTTCAAAATCACCTCTCTTTATAAGAAAAAATCTCAAGTCTCCTTTTAAAAATAATGAAACCACAAGATCTATTTTGAAGTTCACCAACATAACAAATAGAAAGTTATATTCAAGGTATGTTTTATACTTGTAAAACAAACCAAAAATCGTCTGATTAGGGACACCCAAACTAGACAGACATCATGAAATATTGGTGAGTAGTATATTTTAGGGATAACTACAAAAGAAGATGTTCGTGTGTTTTGATTTAGTAATAGAAAAGATTTGTGTTTATTTTTTCATAAAAAGGGTCTGTGATTTCAAAAGTTAATAAATATAGGATTTTCAATACTAATAAATTGAGATAACTTAAAAAACTCTTTTTGAGGTTTCACTTTTTCTCAAAAGCACTTTTAAAATTTAAATTTTATCAAAAACACCCCTGAAGTATTGCATCGTTATCGATAACATCTCTAAAGTATTCCACCGTTATCAAATAAATATAGAAAGCAGGTTAATAGTAATTAGGATTAGATTCATCCCACATTAAATTGAAATGGTCAGAATGAGAACAATCGGTGCATATTGCCAAAATAAAATGACAGGTGGCAAAACAAGTTGAAAAGTTGGCACACGTTAACAGGTTTTTTTACAAAGAAACTGTTTTCGGTATTTGTAGCCAATGTTCTTTTTTTGCATGTTATTTATTCATGTCATTTTTTTCTCTTGTTTTCAGTTTTATTCTTTTTTCCAGTATACCATAATCAGTATACTTTAGAATACGGTATACTGTTGTATTTTTTAGTATACCATAGACAGTATACCCTTTTCAGATCTGACCGGAATATCATCGTACCGCCGCCATACTAGCCGGAATCCTGCTGACATCGCCTCCGAGCACCACCGCCGAGCACCGCCACCGAGCGTCGCAGCCAGATCCCACCATTTTTTTGACCCGTTTCCAGTGATCCCCGCCGTCGCCCAGATCTCGCTATTCTCGGTCCAAATTTTGTCGTTTTAAACCCATCGCTGCCAAGATTTCGCCTGAAAAACTGAACCTTCGCCAGATCTCGATCCGTGAACCAAAAACTCGCCAGAAAAACAGAAAAAAGAAGAGGGAGAAAAGGCGACAGGGCTTCAGATCTAGCAGCAGCGGCGGTGAAACTTCCAGATCTCGGCGGTTGTGGTTGCGAAACCTCCATATCTTGGCGGCGGCGGCGATGAAACAAAGAGATCTCAGTGGCGGCGGAAAACAAAAGCGTAGAGATCTCGGCGGCAGAGCGGGTGGACTGTGAGGAGGCGGCGGAGCGGGTGTGGCGAGCGGCAGAGTCGGCGGCGGAACAACTCCGACAAAAGTCTAGTCGTCGGAAAAATGGAGAGGGAGAGGGTAAGTTTTTAGAGAGGGTAGGGGGTGGAGGCTTTTTTTTGTTGTTTTAGGTTTTAGAAGACATTTGTATAATTGGAAAGGACATGAGTTAAAATTAAAGGGGGTTTTAGGATATTTGTTTGTATTCCACAACTGTTTTTCCAAAGACTTTCCTCGATCAACGGTTTACAATATTTTGGGACCCACAAACTTTCAATTCTCAATTAATTTAATACTTTATCTAAAATTCTGAACCATTGGATCGTGCATCCCATAAAAGAAACTGTTTCTTTCTAGAATTTCACCCACGTTAACAGCTTCAATAAGTAGATGGACAAAATAGGAAACGAAGCTGAAAGCACAGGGACTAAAAGGGAAAGGAGCATATTCGAAGGCTTTAATAGGCAATTTGATTCTAGCACAGGGACAAGAAAAGGTGTTAAACCTTAACTATCCCTTTATTTATCAAGCCGATGCTAAGGTTCCTCCCATAATGTTTAAACACGTCATTTAGCGGGAGGAATTTGAAAAGAAGAACTTTCTTTCCCTGGTTTTCTCACTAGCTGCCATGGGAAAATTGCATAAATTTCCAGCAGGACAGTTGCATTTCTATCACTTTACATCTTTTTTCATAAATTTATAAGTGTTATATTTTTTATATCCAAGCAATTCATTAATTGCAATTCCTATTTAGCTAATTTCTATTTAGTGAATTGCCTATTTATCTCTAATTGTAATTATCTATTTAGCTCTAGTTTTCTCCTATAAATAAGTGCTACTTTTCTAAATTGTAACATATCAATATACTCTGATGACAAAGTCTCATTCTCTCTATTATTTCTTCGTTGTTCTATTTCTGTTCATGAGCTAATAAGGTTATTTTATAACACGTTATCAGCACGAGTTAGTTTTATTTTAGAAATCGAAACAAAGTGTTTTCCGCAGGTTGTTCTCGAATCTGCCCAGCCGTACTGTTTTAGTCATTACCGGAGTTCTAACCATTGGATTGGGCTGAAATTTTTACAGCAGCTTACTAACATATATATCTTAATTCTGAACGTTCGGATTGGACAGAAAATTCTTAGAGATATAGTTCGGTCAAGACAGATTGCTCAATAGGGAAAAAC
>CAOJBJ010986362.1:0-10593 GCA_948291685.1 Euphorbia celastroides | reverse complement strand
CAGGGAAGGAAGAAAATATAGTAAATTAATTTGAAACACTTGTAATAAAAAATATATAAAATAAAAAATGATAAAGTTGGTGGATAATTTTAGAGAAAATTGGTATAGAGTGGAGAGAAGAAATATACAATTGAAAAGATTGTTTTAAAAATTCTAGTCGTAGAAAAAGGTATATGAAAGTCATTTACAAAATAACTTTATAAAAATCAATTCTTCAATTCATAACACTTATTGTAAACACTACATAATCCACATTAAATGACTTTTCCAATCCTAGTGTCTGCATGAATATAATCGATTACGAAAACACCGAGTTTAACCTCAGATTGTAAATGTAATCAAGACTTAATTATCGCACTTAAAAACATAACACTTAAAGTGTTTCTTCAAAACTAATCCGTTCCATCAAGACTTAATTATCGCACTTAAAACCATCAAACGGGAAGCACATTATAACACATAGATATATTATAACCTTCGTGAAAGTATAGTATATGTAGGAAAACAACCAAGTTCTTATAAGGTATGCCTAAAGAGTTTAAAAGGGACATCAAACCTTTTTCGCTATTCAGTGGACGACGGTCTTCCTATCCAAAGGGATTTGTCAATTCCCAGGCAAGTCCCGCGTCAGTTTGTAATCTTGTCTCGATTCCACGAAGTTCCTCCTGGACTTTACCTTCTTGTGTGAACTTCAAATGCACGAATTTGAAGAACAAAATATTACATTGATTGTATGATTTGCAATTACACACTCTCAAAAGATCTACAACTTTTAGAAGTTATATGTGATCGTGAAATGATTGATTCACTCATAAACACTTCTCTTGACTAGAAAATCAAAAAGATCTCTCAATGTATTTTCTCTCAAGAGCACTCAAATACACGAAATTAGTCTCCTAGAATGCTCTCCTTGGAATCTATATTATTTTTAGTAGAGAAATCTCCTTATATAGAAGTGAAATGTCATGGCTCTTCATTAAAGGTTGTGTTTCTTCAAAAAATGTCATGTCTCTTAGATGAAAAGTTGTGATTCTTTACCCCTAGGAACGTGTCTCTTCATTCTGGATAAGTTTCCTTTCATTATTGACGGTTAAAAACCATTATGGTGGTTAAAGAAACTTGTAACCGGTAGAAGTTGTTGAAGAGTTTTCTTGAAATCGCGCTGGTCACGATCGCGAATTGATGTCGCGCTCGTGATTTGATACTTCTCTATAGAAAAACACTTGAAAACTTCACGAACTTCAACCTAACTTTGGCACTTCCAATTGTATCCATTTTAACCTTGAATTAGCAATAAAATACATGATTTCTGCTCCATATTAGTCATGTTCCAACATTTTTCAAATTCAACCTCTAATTCTCTAAAAACTTGTACTTACATCAAAAACTAGAACATACCTCGTGAAATCCAATAAAAGAGGTTTAAAATAAAATTCAATTAAGAGTACATTAACACTAAAAACCTTTGTAAATAAGTGTCTTTTTACACTTATCAAGGACACCTAGGCAAAAATTATGGCTAAAAAACAGAGAGAGAGATGATCTGGTGGGTGCAAATGGTGAGGACACCCGGACAAAAATTAGAACAATAAAAAATAAAGAGTGAGACAGTCTGATGGGTGGTTAGATCACAAGGGCCATTCATGCAGAAATTAGGGTAGAGCCTGAAAGAACCCTCTAAAAAATTTAGGACCAACTCAATCTTTTAAAGACTCGCATTGAAAGAGGACCAGGTACCACACTCCAAAATTCTAGGATGCATAGTCGAATTTCATCAAAGAGCCTTTGAACACAATTTGGTGAATCTCGAAATTTTTTCATCATTACTGTAAATTCTAAATCTTATATTGAATAGTTTTGATGGTGAAAAAAATGAGCCGGTGGGGTGAGGGCACCCAGGAAAAAATTAGGGAAAAAAAACAGAGAGAGAGATGACCCGGTGGGTGCAAATAATGGTGAGGGCACCCAGGAAAAAATTAGGGCATAACAAAAAACAGAGAGACTTTGATGGGTGGTAAGATCGCAAGGGCCATGCATGCAGAAATTAGGTCAGTTCCCAAAAGAACCCTCATGAAAAAGTTAAGACTGACCTGATGTTTCGAAAACCCGAAAAGGCGGACACATAAAAATTACAGCATCTCAAGAGTCCAAGTCAGGTAGCTGAAGTTCACCACGAAGTCCAAAGCCTTTCAACACAGTTTGAAAAATCCTGAAGTTCATCACAAAGTCACAAGTTCATCACTCTGAATCGTATTTAGAGCATCACACATCAATAGCACTCAAAGTCAAGCCCAAGGAAGCATCGACATTACCGGAAGTGTCTAGATTCTCCAAGTCATATAAGTGAAGGATTATTCGATTCCCGCTAAGCTAGAAGCCTTGGGATTTCCTGCATCCTTGATGAAGACAACATTGATGTTAAGAAACCAGCCTACGAAAGAAACCAACGCACACACACATGCATACATGACATACATGCATATATAATCTAAGTTTGTGCAAATACATTCCAGGATCATGAATGTTCGTTCTAACTCATCTCGTATAGATTGTTAGGTTCATTCTAAATGACCCGTTCTAACTCATCTACAGACTGTTAGGTTCATTTCAAACATTCTTTTCTACTACGTCTCGTATAGATAGTTAGGTTCACTTTGAATGTCCTTTTTTAATGCATCTCGTATAGACTGTTAGATTCTAACTCTGAACATCCATTTCTAACTCACCTCGCATAGAATATTAGGTTTATTCTGAACATCCTTTTCTGATGTGTCTCGTATAGACTGTTAGATTTTAACTCTTTTAATATAGACTGTTAGGTTCATTTCAAACACCCGTCTCTAACTCATATCGTATAGACAATTAGGTTCATCCTGAACTTCCTTTTCTCATGTGTCTCATATAGACTTTTAGATTCTAACTTGTCTCATATAGACTCTTAGGTTCGTTCTGAACACCCATCTCTAACTCATCTCGTATAGACGGTTAGGTTCATTTCGAACGTCCTTTTCTAATGCGTCTCGTGTAGACTGTTAGATTCTAACTTTTCTCGCATAGACTGTTAGGTTCATTCTAAACATCACGTTCTATCTCGTCTCGTATAGACTGTTAGGTTCATTTCAAACACCCATCTCTAATGCGTCACGTATAGATCGTTAGGTTAATTTCGAACATTCTTTCTAACATGTCTCTTTAGATCATTAGGTTCATATTGAACATATGTTCTAATGCGTCTAGACCATTAGGTTCATTTCGATCACTCATTCTAACGCATCATAGTTAGATCGTTAGGAACACTATCAGCACCCGCTTATTCCCTACCAGATTTACGGACTTTTTGGACTTAAACACTAAATTTAACCCCCCAATCATCCTTGTTCATGATCCTTGGAGGTTCGGGTCGAGATTCAAGGCATTTGGAGGTTCGTAATCATTCAACTAAAGCTAAGGTTTCGAGGTAAAATCCTGAGGATTATGTGAAAATCCATTGCTTCCATGTTGTTTTGAAATCATTTTTAACATGTTATAATTGAAATTAAATGGCTTTAACATGAGTTTGTTTACATATAAACATTATTTAGGATCAAAATTAATGATAAACACTATCTGAAATTTTTTGCTATGAGACTGCTGAAATTGTTTGCCCTAATTTCGATGGTTCATGTTGTTAAATCATTCTGGAATTATATATCACATAAACTAGACTCTTCAAAATTTAATTTGACATAAATTTCATAATTTTCTGATTTGTATATAATATTTTATGAATTTTCTAAGTTGACTTAACTGAAGTGAACTTAATCTGTACCTCTTGGGCTAAATCAACACACATAGTAAATTCAGTAAACTGGATTGCAAATATAATTTTCCCATGTTAAAATAAACTCTTTAAGGATTCTTTACATGTATTATGAGCTTTATTTGAGTTATTTTAGGGTTTGAAATTGAATGATGAACATGAAATATGGAATCTGCCTGTTTATGTAAATCTGTTGTAATCACGCACATAAACTAATAACTTTGTCTCATTCAAATCATGCAAGGTTGAATCCTATAGATTCCTACTCCTCTTAGGAATCTACTGTAAAATATGTAGATCAATTTGAATTGGTTTTCTATTTTTCATGATCAATTTACCAGAATGTGTCAAATCTGCCCATAAAAAGAATTAATGGTATAGTAGAATTGTAAAGCTTATAAAAGTCTTATAGGAAGTTATAGTGTAGTTGTAGTTGATATCTAATTCATCTAATACTTTCAAACCATCTTGTAATTATTCTCTAATAATTCATAATTATCCCTAAATTAACTCAAACTTGAACATAAAATAATCTAGATAAATACATTAAATACAAATTCGAATTCAAGATATCTTTAAAGAAAGTTTTGTCACCAAAGCAATAAGAGCTTAACGAAATTGGTTTTTATGTGGGACTGTTTGTTACTCCACCAATTTCTGGGAAACTTCTTTTGAATAGATAATAACCTTAACTCTTAAAATCAAACGAATCATTGATCACTTGGTTGAGATTATTGGACTAACAAACGCGATGCATAATCCCTAGCTTTAGACTCAAGACAATTAAATCAACGCTCTTTAGTATGTTATGTGTGGAAGAAATAGGCAATCCGTCCAGACTTGATCTCTGGTTTAAGTGTTGTGGAGTCCTTTTAGGAGGGTTTAATAGCACTATTTTCTTAAAATTTCTGATAGAGCTAAATCGGTTGGCGACTCCAACACATAACTCGAGCTTAGGCTCGAGGTAGTTTTTAACTTAATTTTCAAAAAAAATTTAAACCCATAGTCTATGGAAAATCGTCAGCTCAATCCAAATCAGTAGGAAAGAAAGCATGTTGGAACTGGAGTTACAAAATTTTTCGCTCGCTCACAGCTGTATAGAGTTCGGGTCTTTGATCTTCTTCCCTTGTCTTCGGATTATGCATTCTTGGTCTTAGGATTTTGTTTGCTTCAAACTTCATGGAGTCCGACACTGGTTCATTTCAGCTAACTCCAACAATCTCCCCCATTTTATGGAAAAAAAATCCTTTGGAAAAGCATTCAAGCAATGACAGAATATAGACATATATAATATGCTTAAGTGTGATTCTTGACACTTAGGATTTACAATTTACTCCCCCATAACCCTATAGGCATTCATATATCTACTCCCCCATAAACTATGCCTAAGTAATTCAACATAATTGAAGCAGGTTATGAGATTCTAGAATATTCACTATCACTTCTATTGTTAACAAATAGTTAACCTCACTCAAGTACCAAATTATAAGATTATAGGAATAAAAATGGATACAAGAAGGAAGAATAACAAAACAAGTACATTCCAAGCTATCTACTTCTTCTTCTTAACAGGTTGAGTATCTTCATCTGGTAGAGTCTCCTTCAGTCCTTGCATCAGATATCTTCTGCAGGGACTCGGGATCCAAGAGAGATGGTTTTAGTTCAATAGAAAAACCTTAGAATCCCTTCTTGAAGTGTGGGAGAATCTCTTTCATGTATTCCCTTTCCATTTCCACCATGTGAGGGAACATGCCTCTGCAGAAAAGATAGACTCCTTTATAGGCCAAAATGGCCAGTTCCACAAATTGATGCACAAGTCCTTGAAGGAAGGGAATCATAGCGCTTTCATAAACAGGGAAGGGATTAGCTTTTGGTTTTGGAGGAGCCATGATAGACATTGATTGGACTTTATCAGCAAGAGAGTCAATTGATGCTCTTATTGGGTTAAGATCATCAACAGGACTCTTCTTGTGATCTTCCAGAATGGCCTTCATTTCTTCCATGATCTTGTCCTTGTTCTTGTTTATTTCCAGCTCAAATGTGTGTGCATCATCTTTGGTTTCTTCATCACACTTTCGGGTGAAATCAGTTAGAAATTTGTTTAACTCTTGCTTCAAGATTTCCATGGTGGATGTTGTCTCTAAATGTGACATTAGCAAGTGTACTAGGTCTGTTAGTAATACAATTGGTGAGTCTAAGTGTCATATTCCACAGGGAGCAAGCTTGCGAGTTCTAAGTCCTATAGGCAATCTAGTAGAGTGAATTCAATTAAAGTTGAGTGGTGGTGAATATTGATAATTGAAATTAAAATATTGTGGTAGACTAGAACTAAGATAGACACGACAAAGACAAGGTTGCTACAAAGTCAGATATATGACTAAACACAAGCCTAGCCAGCAGTCTTAACGGGAACTAGTGATATACTGTTTATTTAAGCCAACGTTTCAAGCACCAAGATCCAAGGTATCTTGCACGAAGATAACTAAGCATGGCATACCATCCTGCTATCTAGATCTTAAAGCTTTCACCTCGGGAGTTATCCACTTACAAATTAGGCCTTAAGCATTAAGTTTAAGCAAGCATTTATATAATGCCTAAGCAAGCTCTTCCTCCCACTTATTTACATATAAAACCCTTGACAAAAAACATAAAGAATGGGAGCAATCCACTTACATAACCTTATGCTCATGAGATTGCTATAAGCTCCATGGTCACACTTCTCTCGTCAGTGCATCATGCTTCCATTTTATATGAGTTTGGCTAAACCCATATGTCAGTTATTACATAGAGCAATCGATCTTTATAGTATTTGTTAGCTTAGATAAACATTACACCACTAGCCAAACCCCGCCAGGTTGCTGGCGAAGATTGCTGGAAAACTCCTCGCTACGCATAATAAAGACAAATGTGGCAACCTTAAAGGAAAACATACTTATATTTAACACGAAAAAAGTACAGAAATAGAAGTAAACTGTATCTAGCGTATTTTACAAAGTAAAAGCAGCTCTCTTTATATAAAGCTGGTCATTGTTCACAAAACGAATGGCCATTGGCCGAAATAAACAAAAGAAAAGATAATGGTGCAAGTGGCACCAATTGCAAGCTTCTTAGCCACCAAGTTTCCACGTGGCTTCCCTCCCTTTGGCCTCCTCTTGCTTGCTTCACTCTTTCCCCTTTCATTGGACCTACATGGTGACACAATCAACTATTGCCATGTCACCAAAGCTGCTGCAGGTCGACTTCCACTCTAATTCTTCCAAAACATAGTAGTCTTCTTTCATTTACAGGAATCTGCATAAAAATACAAATTAAGTTAGGAAATGGCACCCGATGACTATATTTAGCTAAATTTCATGTAATAATAAGTCACAATATATAAGTACATTTTTCACTTATCAATGGATGTCTTCACCTCCGTAACCAGCTCTTCATAATTGAGTTTACTTAACATTTTCTGAGATTCTTCAACATATTTGGCAATTTGGTTAACCAAAGAGGCTGAACATTTTTCCATTTGGACATTAGCTCATTCAGCTTCAATTTTTGCTCTATCTGCTGCTGATTGATGTTCTTCATTCAAGGAGAAATTACTCTTTCAGTTGTAGCAACAATTTTTTCTTCAATTGGAGCACTAATTATGATATTCTCTATCGCTTCAAGAACTGGGTCCAGGTTTGTTCTTGGTTTCTTCACAACTTCAATCTTTTTCTTGATTCCCTTCAGTTCTTTCTTAATCTTCATCATCTCAGAATCTCTCATAGAGCATTCATCCTTCAGCATTCTGTAGCCACTTTCAACTTGTATATTCTTCTTCCTTGAGCTGGGAGTGGTGCACTGGAACTATATGAGGTGGAGGATGAATGATTTGGCTTTCTTGTGTCTTCTTCTTCCTCATCCTGTTCCACTCTCTTATTGAAGACTCTTTTCTTTTCCCTTGTCCTTTTTGGCTCCCTTTTCTCTTTCCTCCTTGTCTTCATCCTCATTTCCTTTGTTTGATGACTCACGAGTCTTTTGTTCATTTTCTCATTCAACTCCTTCTACCACCTACTATGTACCAAGTGTTGACTCCGTTTGAGCATTTTGGTCAATGAATTCCTCTTTTTCAATCACTTTGTCCTGAGGTCCTGATTGTGCTTTTAGAGCATCTGTGTCTTCCTCATGCCAATCTTCAAGTGGATATGATCCCAGTGAAGATCCGCCAAGTTGACTTAGTTTAGTTCCCACTATCTTGAATCTTATGGCTGGGAGAAATTCTTCATTTTCTAATGTAGTGCCTTCCTCTGTATGAGCAGTTGGAGTGACTGCATCCTTAGTTCTTGGAGTTCCTTGCCTCTGTTCTTTGATTATTTCAGAGTTAAGTTGTTATTTTAGAGTTGGCTCCCTAACTTGCTTAGTTGGATCAATGATGGGGAACTCATTCCCACTTTGTGGATCATTGTCTTTCCATAGAAAATTTTCAGTCATATTAAGTTTCTTGTTTCCTTCTGCATTTTTTCCAATTTCTGCTTCTTTTGCTGGCTCGGCAAGTTCGGGAGTCAACAATTGTGATGAAGGAATGAGCATCAGTGACAGTTCTGTAAGGAAAAATGGGCTCTAACCATGCCTAACATGCGCAGCGAAACTTTTAAATTTTTCCTAAATTCAAGGTTATCTAAGGAATATATAATCAGAACCTAAGCCTAGCTAGGTCAATACCTATTTAGAGCCCTAGGCATATTAAGCACTACCTTAGTTCTAAACTAAGCATGTAAAATCTAAGTAGAAATTGAAACAAAGAGAGGAAATAAAGAACATACCATAATGTTGATCTCCTCCATTCTCTGTACCTCTCTCTGCCTAGTATTGTCGTAAACACTAGCTATCCAAGGGTAGGATAGACTCTACATGTATTCACACGAGGGCTACTAACTGAAACCTCCTAGAGGTGAAACTCTTTGAGAACGGGGTCGGTGCTAACGAAACCCCAAACTCAGAACCGAAAAACTAAACTAAAAAACAACCTAATTTTAGGTCGATGAACCTCCAAACCTCCAAAGCTCAGAAGTTGGTTTTAATTTCCAAACCGACTCATTACTTGATCCCAAGAGGAGTTAAGAGGATGTGTCAAATGAGGTGAGGGTGGAGCGGTATTTATAGAAGCTCTTTGGTTGGTAAATAGCCGATAGGCTACTTTTCCTATAGGTCAAATTTAGTCGATCAGTTGTTTTGGCTTATGGTTTGAAATAGCCGACCGGCCAAATCACCCATATGCCTTCAAAACTAAATCAAAATAGCCAAGTGGGCTATTTTTCCCTTAGGATGAGGTGGTCCCCATAAGGGTAAATAGATGACCGGCTATATTGCCCCAAAGGCATCCCACATCATCCTTTCAACTCCCGTTAGCCTCCCGAATCAAAATCGAGCCAATTCGCACCTCTTTGCAACCTTAGTTTGGACTCCAAACTAAGTTGTTTTCATGTCCAATTACTCTTAAACCCTAACCATGAAGTTCCATTTTCGGGTTAGACCTAGTCTAAAAGTTCTTTACAATGTTAGTCTCTCCTTTTATGTGTGTGACCCATAGGATCCTAAACACCAAGCCGCTAAAGCTTCATTCCATCGATTTTCCCCACTACGAAAAGATGGACTAATTTGGACTTTATTCTAAGATAACAGTCTGTATCTTTAGACGGTCATCAAAGGCCTCTAGTAAGGATTCATGATCCTCAAATCCCGGGTTTTTAGTGTTTTACGACTAAGTCATGTACTACAGTAGACTACTATACACTCTTTCATCAAATAATACCATCTGGTTTTAGGGTACGTGTCAACATTATGGATTGGAAATCCAGCCAGTATGATTCTTTTTTTTTACCAAAGTATATTACTCTCTTCGTGATGTCTTAACTAGAATCACATTCTATTAAGACACACACTCTGGCCAGAGATTTATTGAGCTAATGTCACTTCAACAAGTGCCAAGGTATTTCTCCCTTTATATCCGTGAGTGATGGATCCTATCTTGACAACTCAGCTCACCAACGAACAGGCGTCACTATACCCGTAATTATCCTTATGAAATTCTCCGAAGAGCATGGTGAAGGAGTAACCCAAAGTATAATAACGAATGCACAAGATGACAAGCCTCTCAAGTCAAAGGATACTTGCACAACTACAAAAATGAGATAAATCATTGACACGGGATATTGATCCGTATGATATCTTACAGCGGGTCTCCAATATACATCCCATGTATATCTGTGTGCTCACTTCTGTGAATACTCGATTTTTTGGCTCCGAAATTCAGTCAAAGTACACAACGCAGCTCCGGAAGAAGTCTCCAGAAGCATGTCAATATACCACTCAAAACGTCCGCAACGGAACAAGGATCACAGAACTGATCTCAGATTATTTTTCAGAGGTCCGAAATCCCCGAAAATCATGAAAACGTGAAAAATTGCACCGAACAGGTGAGTCCGGCCTGGCGCAATCCCGGCGCGCACGCGCCGGAGCCGGTGACCCCGGGCCACCGCCAGCGCCCCCGCGCCGGCCCCGGCGCCCCTGGGCCGGCACCGGCGCCGACGCGCGCGCGCCGACGGACGCGATTTCTGCCTCTTTTGTATCATTTTCGGCTATAAATAGCCCCCCTCTGCCTCCATAATCCGGACCCCAAGCTATTCGGAGTACTAGCTTTCTTCTCTCTAAATCCTTATTCGATCTTTTCGAAGCTTTCTGTCAATTAAGAGTCTTTAATTTTCGAATTGCATTTGAATTGCTGCCCGATTAAATTTCCAACTTAAACTAAAATTTAATTG